>JAAAKL020001115.1:0-28512 GCA_010016065.2 Carybdea cf. marsupialis auct. non (Linnaeus, 1758)
AAATACTTTTCTATTTCTCTAGTATTAATTAAAACTTATCATTTCATATCCCCTTGGATAAAACACTTTGGCATTTTCAATGGGCTGGTCAAGTCATATGGCGCGGAGAGATTAGTCTCCAAAATTGCGTAGAGCCGGGTGTCTATGTCCTCCAGTGGAGTAGTGGGAGCTAATGTGACGGCTAGAGAAATAGATCATGATTTCAACCGGGGCTACCTAGATGAGTTGGTAGAGCGCACGTCACAAATGTGTAGGTCACGGGTTCGAATCCCGTTGGTGAAATCCTTTTCTATTTCTCTAGTACCTATTTAAATTAGGAATAACAAGTAACGACCTTTCCTAAATTCTAGCGGAAAACGTTTTCCGATCTATTACTTCACATCCGTCATGAAATTGGAAGAACGATAAAGACATGGAAACTTGTTACAAGAACACAGAAAAAACCATTAACAACGTAACTTTTACTCGGTAAAAAGAATACTACGCCAAAGAAAAAACTGATGGAGAAAAGGAAAAAAAGGGATTTGCAATTAAAATAACCCTTAACTCTTCAAACAAAATGTAAACATGTTCAAGTACACGGACCAAAAAGAGTAAAAACAGAACGTTAAATGAGACATAGATTTGCACAATACGCAATTTCAGTGAACAACGTTCCCGGATGCAACCTGCATAGAAGAGAACTACCTGGTTTAAAACACCATATGGGCGTCAAGGAAACATCTCTCCTCTATGAAATAAACCTTGTGGCAACCGAGTATGTTAGTAAACGGCAAAAATAAAGTTAAATCTTGAATTTCTTAGTTTATCGTGAGGCATGGAGTAGGTATAATGAGAGATACAACACAAAATAGTTCCCAAATCAGAATGATAGTGTGCACTTTACCTGGACCTGCGGTTGGTGGGACTGTCGTTCCAACTGGTACGGAATCTACAATAGAAACAGCGTAAAAAAGTATCATCGGCATATTTAAGAGCCAGGTTACAAAACGTCAAATATTGAGGAAATATCGTCATCATCATTATCATGATCGGTGAATAATGAAGAAAAGTTCTCAAGACATAAATGAGATAGAATAGAGATAATCCTGGGAGGGTCCAGAGAAATAATCCACGGAGAGACAGTCCTCTACTGTCATTGCATGGACCTCTCAAGAATATAAAACAAATTACTTCAATTATCACTGCTAACATCGTAATACAGATCAGAAGTAAAGAAAAAAGAATGAATTTTGAATAGTATAGGATCAGCAACAAGGAACATTTGGGATTAATGTATCAAAAACTGGATTATTGTGGTTGTTAATTTGATATTATTTTGACTATAGAAGAATGAGAGTGATGAAATATTTTATATTCAAAATCTTGTTGCTTCGTGCTTGTTGTTTCTGGCAGGCATTAGTGACTTTATCCCGCAAAAATTGCTAAAAAATATTTAGTAAAGGTTACGTAATACGGCAGACGTCATAGGCTGCAGATAATTGGAAATTTTATCATATATGGCTCTCTTCTTGTATCACTTCACATAACGTGATTAGAAACATGCACGTACTTATTTCCTTGACCAGCTGAGCAACTATGAAACAGCTGCAAAAACTTCCTATTCTGTTTCCCTAGAGGCATCCAGGAAGGTATAGCGAACAGCTTGATCACTTCATACCATAAATCATTCCCATCATTTACTTACAGGGCTGAATCTGGGCTCAGGGTTTGGGCGGCGGTTTGATAAATCGGCGGATATTTCTTTCAAAAGTGTCTATTCATAATATTTATTTTTGTACTACTGTGACGAGAGCGACGTCCAAACTGCCCAATATTTTAGACGCCCAAACTCGGTGACCGACCTCAATTTCGGCCCAGATTCGGCCCTGACTTAACACTCCTCATCACACTTACTGGTGGACAAAGGACGCAGCTTATAGGGACCCTGTCAAGACTTACCTTAGAGAAATGTGTTATAGAACGCTCCTATAATCGCAATTCAGGCAGTCTTCTTTTGACTGTGCATCGCAAGTGCGTTTACTCTAATGTTTACAACAATATAGCCCACGCTACTACGTTTATTCATTGGTCATCTGAAACATTATCCTGTCAAACACCGTAAAATAATTTCATATTCTAGGCATGCACAACAGGGCCATATCTAGGGCATAATCACTGCCGGAAAAGCAAATGGCCAAACTTGAACATTCTGGAATAAATACCAAGAAAATTGTCAATAAAATCATTAAAACTCAGGATTTCAGCCTTGTTGTGGCAGGTCTAGAGTTTTTTCAAGCAATCATTTATGACATTTTATGACATTTTATGACATTTGACCATCTTTTATGACATTCTATGACAAAATTTCAAAATTCTATTTACCATGACGTTTTATGATCTTATGAAAGAGTGGGAGGCCTGCACTTGTTAGTCTGTTTCTCTCAGGTATTTCTCTCTTTCCATAGACTAAATTCACGAGAATCCACAAAACTGTGAAGTTTAAAGTTATCTGCAAATGTTTGTTGTAAAATACAATTCATCTAATAGACTTCAACTTACTGTTACGACGCTTGCACATATAGGGAAACTTTCGGCTGCACATAGCGTCGTTCCACAACCCATAGTTTCTGATTTCAACGCAATCTTCCATGCCATGCCAGTCATCTGGCTGATTTTGCTCGAAGTTAAAGAAGGCGCTGGGAGTTCCATCCGACCAGGTGAAGCCTCCTTCGTTGGACAGGTCACTCAGCCCAATCCAAACACGTGCTCCAGGATACCTGACGAAAACAAGTAACACAATATTCTTACGTTGATTCACTTTTTCGTTCGTTTAAAGATTAAACGTGATATCTGATTAGTTTTGGTCTGCCACTGGGGTCGTGTAACCCAATGAGCGAATATGTTGGATGGCCTCGGAAACAGTTCACGATTTTGATTGAACGAACCAACATGGCAATGTTTCTATTCTTCACAACATATCTATATGATCCCAGTTTCTTCGAGCAAGACGGTTATAAAAACATGAATTAAAAAACGCTCGGAACTATTCAAAAACGGCTATAAGTACAGCTTTCCTTCAACTTCTACCATAATAACAGTAAACATTTCGCAAGGATCAATAATTGTAATACATTTTGTATCATGTCACAATAAACTATATTTGGTTAATGATATTTCGTGTAATATTCGAATCTTAAAAAAATTTCTGCCCTGCGCCAAAAGATCGAGGAGTGTTGATTTCGAATAGCAAACAAGCAATACCACTCGCAATATTGAGTATCCTTCTATTTTAATGTATATAACCTGGCGCATACTGAACAAGATCTGGTAACTGTCCCCGATACTTGCAAGCGAGTAGCAGGATTACGCATAAGATGAATCCAATCCTTTAACAAGTGGCAGTTTGGAGGGTGCGGGGCCCTATGACGTCATGATCTGCAATGCAGTTAAGGCATTATCGTCCTGGGGAGTTCCAAAGATACTTCATCCCCTCCACTGGGTGAAGTTCTTAGTTATCACTTACTGCCATCAGAGTAAATAGACAGTTAAACACATACTATTTTCTTAGCATTTGAAAGCGGGCCCCCCTTGAGCCGTGGGGCCTCAGGCCATGGCCCTGTCCGCCTCCCCAAAAATCGCCAATGCCCTTAACCATCACCTACATCTAAAATGTGCAAGTCCCCTTCCAGTAAGCAGCACTATATTTATGAAATCCATCTGCATGCGATAGAAATCTTAGTTCCGTATAATCCGATTATAAATGAAATTGTTGCAAGAGTGGTTAGTAGCTTAAAACGAGCAAAGTTGTATGTATACATGCTATACGAAATTATACAGTAGATAGGCTTTATTGCCCATGAACATAACAGCAATATAATGGTGACCCAAGAACAGTGTAACTGCATCAAATTATTCTTAAAATTGCAGAACGAACTAACAGTGCCTTCAAGATTCGTTTGAAATTAAATAAAGCTGACGAAAGTCAAGGCACGACTGCATGTCGTTATGTAAAGTTAGGGAATATCAAGCAACATGATTCAACCCCAGACTATGGTACCCAAACTGACTTAGTGTATTCAGCTTACAACGACTCAATGACTTAAGTCGTTCTGTTTCACTCTTATATACAGGACTCCATCAGCTCTCTCAACTTCATGATACATGAATAAAACAACACGTGCAGAAAGCGTAACAGTGAAAACCATACTGACATAAAATACATACAAAAACAGCACACTCAGACTAAATATGGAATGCCATGCAACTCTGCAGTTATTCTCTCTTAGTCTTTAAGAACCAGCTGCTCTAAAAAGAAGTACGCTTTCTTAATGTTTTCCCAGATCTGGATAGTCTAGTAAGAAAGCCAGTAGGCTTCTCTTTTATTTTCAGTTTTAAAAAGTGACATTGAGTGCACGTGCGATGCGTTACGAGATGCTGCCCTGCCCATCCCTCCCCTGGACCTCGATTTGTTGCAAATGTGCTACGTCTAGCGTTAAGGAGTTAAACAAGATTCTTTCCCAAACCTTCTTACAACTTAGCCTAAGAAAGTACGTTCACAAAACATTTTAATTTGCAATCGACATACTAAAAAATTTTTACAGAAACTTTTGCCCCATCCCTTACGTTTTAATATAGGATGCAACAAAGTTCTGTTCGTCTTTATTAGCAATGCTGACTAAATTTCCTCCAGCATCCATGCATGCCTTTCTTGCGGCATACCAATCCAGCAGAACGGTTGTATTTTTGAAGAAATAACACATGCCGTTACCACTCCACCATTTCCAATCAGCAGGGCAGATCTTTGGATCTAGCGAGACAAAGCATTGGGAAAGAAGCATATATATTAGGCAGTTACAAGGGCAAGAAAACATATATGTACGGTAAATGGTGGTGCCAGGCAAGACTGAAGAGGGGTATGGGTACTGGGGAGGATTACTACAACGTCGGTTCCAGGCGTTACGTGGAGATTTGTTGCATTCTGGATTCTTCGTTGTTCACATGCTAACACGAAAATTTCTAAATTTTACACATGTACTTCAAATATGTAGGTTCTTTTTATCACCTGAAAACTATGTGCACTTGATAATAATTATAAAAATAAGTGTGGTCATCACTACTGGACCGAGCGGATATATTTCCAGTATGGAACGTTGTTTATATCACATGTATACATGCGCACTTAAATCTACCTTTTTACGATTGCTTCGTGGTATGTCTATAGGCTGTATACTCGAAATCTTCTTTTCTTCTCTAGCGGATGACTTCGCTCGCTTATATTAGGTAGAACCCAATTTTTACTGTCGATTATTAGCATCATTCCCTATAAATATAATTTTCTTAACGTGGCATTCACGCTTCAAGTCTTCTAATCTCCCCTCTTGAACCGAAAGACCATATTGAACGGCCAAACATTTCCTAACAGGACACCATTACTTAAAAATTCAAAGCTCAGGGCTACTGTAATATATGATGCTACAAGCAACAGAGGTATATGGGAGAAACCTAATTTGCGGCCAAGGAAAATCATGGTAAATCAAACAAAGTAAATCTTTTAATAGGCGTTGGATTGTCTTTCCAAATGCACTATATCCTTATCTTTTACTAAGGGAGTCCAAACGTGAGCAATTCCTCTCAACGCATAGTAAGTCACACTCGTCATTCAGGAATCGTAACTTCACACATATTAAACGCGTGACATATGTATAACAGCTATAGTTGAGTAACGAATTCATCTTGCTTTTTCGCCAGACACTGGTCACAGCAATCGTCTAGAGTGAAGGCAGTCAACCTACCAAGTTTTAAGTAATGTACCACTAACCAACTCTTCAACTACGATAGTGTAGATGAATCAATGAATTAACGCACCTTGTGTTGGGGTCGGCTTCGGTGGAACGGTAGTTGGCTGAGTGACTATTACCTTAACGCTTGTTTTACAAACGTAGGGTCTTTTCAAACTGCATTCAGTATCACGCCAATTCCCGTTGCTGGCCATGATGCTACATGCCTTCAAATTGAGGTAACTATTGGGCTCCAACGTATCCCAAAGAGTGAAACTAACCGGCGAGCCATCAACCCAAAACTGACCTAAGCGGGAAAATCGAATAATAGTTGTAATCATTCATTAAGCAAACACGGAGACATTGATAACATGTGTGTATATACAGTTCTGTCTGCAGATTGGGTATTTCGCTCCCTAGCTTAGGTTAGGTTGAGCACTCTCTGCTTGAGACGGTACCATTACTGTTGCTTTATGCATTGCTCACTGTGCTTGCGCAGTTTGAGCACTCTGGCATGGTATCATATGAATTCTTTAAATTGCTTTGTAGCAGCTTTCCTAGTTACATAGCTAGGATTCAGTCTCAACGCTCTGTTTTGCACTGATGAGCCCACAAAGGACGAAACAGTTCTGTCTGCAGATTGGATATTTATATATATTTATATATAGATGTACGTTACTATAATCAGGACGATTATCTGAACATACGAGAGTGCTCGATGCATAAATACAGAGCAGTATAGAAATATGCATAGAATAGTACAGCAGTAGCTAGCTATAGAATAGCAGTATAGAAATTTCTATATATATGTATAGACATTTTTATCATGCTTTGTAAAAAAAGCAGTGGCATTTTACCTCCTTAATGTACAGAAAAGATCTGCTCTGCTGATAGAATTTCATTTGTCTTAGATAATGACTTCAAATACGTAGGCAGAATACTCAGAAAACCATATGGAAATCATAAATGGACAGGACCTTTCAGTTAATTAAATACCTGTTCAAGATCTGTAAGTATCCATCAAATGAAAATGACAAAATCTAAAAAAACAACATTTGCATGCAAATCGTTCGTCTTACCTTGTGATTTGGGGTCGTGGAGTATAATTGTTTGTTTCTTGTAGAAACTTGATTGAGATTACAAAGAATTCTTTTACAAAACGTGTAATTATATTGTGACGCATAAAGTCCTTGTATGGCTGTTTCTCGCATACCAAAAACAGTGGTGTGATATTGTGTTTTGGTGCCTGCCGGTTATGTGATTTTCAAGACAGGCAAACTGGACATCTCATCATTTTTGGCCATTATCTACTAAACGTCGCCTGGTTAGACTTCATAACAAATTTTAGACTTTTGCCAAAGAAAGACAAAGGTTGCCCTTGATAGACGATTTGCCGTTCATAAGGAAGTAAAAATAGTAAAATTGACACGTTCAAACATACTTCTTATATAAAGCAAGGATATCACAAAGCAAGTGAAGTAGTTAAAATACTTAACCTGTGATGAATGGGATAGTTTGTCAAGTTATAGAGTTGAAACGAGGTATTACGCGATGCTGCATCCTTTCGTATTGACTATTCACTGTAAAAGCAAATGGTAATCAGTGATACTGTTCTCACAAAAGTGAAAGATAAATGAGCAAAATGTAATAAAAAGTTTAAGAAAATGAATGATGTTGATCACTTTCCATATAAGCTGATGGGGCAATATAAGTCTGCTACAATTACTGCAGTGTTACGTTTAATCAGGCGTAATGTATGATAGCCAGAAATAAACCATTTGTAGGAGATGGAGACGTCTCTGCAAGCAGCGACAATATAATTTTTAGGTAGAATATTAGAGATCTCGTAGCAAAATAAGGATTCTAGCAAAAAAGTCCCCAACGTTGTACTCTTTAAAGACTTTTTCTATAATGTCAGAGGAAGAGAAATTCTATGGAATTGTCACTAATGAGGACATCTTTTGCTTGTAGAAGCAATGATATCAAAGTTCTCCGTATGTAATGCTAGGCGGTACTTTGCTTACATAGTGTATACAAAACGTTGTGAAATCTTTCTTCTAGCATAGCATAAACAAATCCTAACAGGATGAAGAATACTCTCACAAAGAATTAAATGGTGAAAATATTATCCATTATTCTGCATTTCTTTGATTCCAGTGTTTGAAAGATAGCCTCATCAGCTGTATCCTACATAGAAGGTAAAGACAAGATTTTCTTTTGATGTTTTAGAATGTTATAAAGCTGCTACATATTGACAGGAAAAATCAAGTTACAAGTTTAGAATGAAAAACTTAAATTAAATTTCTTAAAGAACCAGTCAAGATCCTTGAGATGAATATTCCTAAAATTAATAAAACAAACTGAGTTGTATGTGGTATGCATATTTTTTATGAAGGTAAAAGACATTAAAAATCCAAGAGATAGATTCATAATACACTGTGAATCATTTGTGTATCGATTTTAAATGATGGCATGAAGCACTAGAGGATCACGTAAACCCTTCGTTTAATATAGGAGTGAATTGTTAAACCACCTGTGTTGAGTCAATATAGCATCAAAATATTTTAGGGACTTCGTTTAAGTAGCTATTTTGCTCTAGCTTGTTGTATTCTTGTATATACTATATATGGTAATATCATCATTTGACATTTTCAAAATAATTATTGGCAAATAGTTACCTTGCATAAAACGTTAGCTGGAATATCATTCACTGATACGTTAGTTAAATTTTAATTATTCCACGGCGCTAAATTTAATAGTAATTTACAGGAAGCGCAAAGTTGCAGGTAGAAAGGTGGTACTGACCATTCTTGTGAAGTCAAGACACTGTAAAGCGGTTAAAGATTGTTGGGCCTACATTGCTACCAAAACTATTTGATGTTTTGTATATAATATATTGGTAAAAATTTGATGTCATTTACTTTTAGGCATCATTAGATAACTGTCTGATACCAACTGAATTTAAATATGAGTGACAATGTAAAGAGAGCATACCAAGCACTTACTTTCATTGAGAAATTCAACCACTGCCGTCACAAAGTGGCTAAGTATGCCAAGAACTTGGATAGAACTCGCCATTAACACAAGGAATAATCCATGGTAGTCTATGCGGGCGAAAGTTTAGGTCAAGGACTTCAACCGCTATTTTCAAAGTATCAACTTTAAATGGTGGAGGTTTAGTGTGTGTGTGTGTGTGTGTGAGGGGGGGGGGGAACTGAGTGAACACACCCACTTTGCTTTAGCATAGAGACTTTCTATAAACCTCTTAATTATTTCCAAGACCTGTATCCATGTATGTATATGTGTGAAATTTTAGTGGATTTGGTGTTGCTTTCACGTCACATTAATATCAACGTTACAGCTATAAAAAGATTAGTTTAAAATTTTTTCACCAACCACATACCAAATATCAATCTTTTTACTTAAGATGTAAATTCTCTTTATTCTAGCAAATTAAGGGTCCGTTTGATATGGGTTTGGTCTCACCATTTTCATGCCCATGCGCAAATGTTTTTGCTTGTCCATTTAAATTCATATGAAGCAAATGATTCTGTTGAATTATCTGCCATATAAGACAAACCAGCATCCGTCAAAAGTTTTGACCATTTATATCAGGCAGACCTCTTCGTATCATGTCGACGTTGATTTTGTCTACGGCCTGATAATCAGAAGGTCATGCGCACAAAGAGGTTATTCCCACTGTACAGATTCAATGAGTGGCAGTGTAACTAGCAGGGTATCTCGAACGCTTCTTGCCCCAAATCACTATGCTAGCTCAATAGACACAGTATAATCTTTTGACCTTAATGGCATCGCTTTTGAAAATCCTGCGCGTTTGCATTTCCTCGTATGTTTTCATACGTCGTTGGATAATCAATATCTTATGTTGTCATGCGCCAACATAGGTAATAAGAACTGGGATTCAATCTTGGAGGTTTGTGAGGGAGTGTGTTTACTGGGCAGTGCTTCTCCGTGCAATAAAATACCAAAAACATTTGCAGATGCACTGGGAAGCACTCTCAAGAAAATATAGGCATAAAAACCACACAAGGGCTTGCATTATGCACTGGGAACTTTAGAGGAAACTCTGAGATATACTGTGCCATCAGGAACTAATCCATCCATGGGGATTCCTTCTCATTTGAAGTAATCAAATGTGAGACACTGTCTTCGCACACAGGGCTTTCCTGCGTAATATAAAAAGAGGATATTAACTTTTTATTTCCTAACAGCAGTTACGATGAGATCTTCATTCTAAAGACGATGTTATCAACATGTAAGGATTGACCGAGCTAAGACAGCTTTTTCATAGACGCCGATAAACGTACTTATACGCCTAGATGTTATCAGAATACAAGTGAGGCCAATGAGCTTCTGGAGCTACTTGGTAAATGTTCATTAACTTGCGGCTGAACAAAAATCCAATTTTAGTGCGGTCACTATTCAAACTGAAAGGGACTTCCATTAAGTTGGGAAAGGCCGACCTCATGTCAACCGTTCTTCTAGCTTTTAAATTCTCTAAATTGTTATATCCATGTTTGCTAACTATGTTAGCTGAAATTTTATTTTCGATAATTGAATTGTTTTCGTTGAGTTTCTAAAGATAGGTATGGTTGCTTTGCTTACAGACAAGCTTTATTTCAAGTTGATCAAAATGTGGAAACTTACTTTAGCAACAGTGTAATATGGGTGATAATTAAAAATGAGGGAAAGTAAAGGTCGAGGGCTTACTTCTGCTTAGTCGTGAGTCTACATGTATCAATTCCTCGATTCACAATGCAGAAAAGTACGCTTATTAATGCATAATATTTCCAAAAACTTCTAAAGGCATACTGTTGTTTCTTGATTATTGGTGAAATACATATAATTAAGTCTTTAGGTAGTCTTTAGGTAGTCTTTAGGTAGTCTTTAGGTAGCCAGGGCGACCAAAATAGACCATTCCCTTGGGTTAATAAAGTAACAATATTTATAATTTTCATTGCTAATTGTATAGGGCACCTGGTATCAAAGATAATAAATAATCTATTTAATCAATATCACCCATTTATGCAAGGAATTAAGAATCTATGTTACTTATAAGCCACTACGCACTACTAATGTTACTAATGTTAGACTTTCTTAATGTAACTTAAACGTAACGTAACGTAAATAATGTAAAGCTAAAACAAACAAGGCATTTCGAGCAGTATCTCTACCCACTTAAAGATAGATAGTTAGATTTATATCGACAAAATAGTGGAACTTTGTACGTATTTACCCTCCTATTTTTGTTCTCCTTTCGTTTTCATCTCCATTGCCATACGCGTACTATTTTGTAAAGCATACTGACTTCAACAGCACTTGAGTAATACGGAAGTTATAAAGAAAATGTAGTCTATAGATGTTGGCTAAAACAAACAAGGCATTTCGAGCAGTATCTCTATCAAATTAAATAAATATATATCGCCAAAATAGTGGAACCCTGTACGTATTTACCCCCTTAATCTTATTCTCTCTCCGTGATCCTCTCCATTGCCATACACGTATTATTTCGTAAAGATTCCGGCTTTCAACAGCAAGTGAGCGATATACAAGTTGATAATGCTCTTTCTGCCCTGTGGCAGACATAGGCATAGGCAATAAATTTTACATGGTTTACAGCATGCAAAACTCGCAAGTTATCCACAATTTAAGTATGCATATTCATGCAAGTTTAGAAAATTCCTTTCGTTAGGTAATCCTCCAGTTTACTATTAACTTTTATGATTAATGAACTCTGGTAGTAGTGAAGCTCTGAGAGATTCCTGTTTCCTCTACAAATTCTACTGCTTATATACTCTATCTCATACCAAGTATTCAGCCGAATTTCTTGTTTATGTGAAGGTTTTTTGTACACTAATGCATCAATACATATCAACGCTTAAAAGCCATTTGTGCATAACCGTTAGTATGTTGTATGTTTCAGACAATAAAAAAGTTTCAGTACAAATAATTTTGGCAACTTTGTGTACTTTTAATAGCATTCTTTGCAAAGTTCAAGTAAATCGATTCTAAACCCTGTTTTGTCTTGCTCAACTGGATTCGATTGATTGTCCATAGTACGAAATTTTCATTCCATTTCTTTCTCGTAAAGAAACTGCTGTTTCTTATCTCAACTAATTATACACAAAATAACGTAAAATGAAGGATGGTATGTAAGTATCAAACAATGTTTAACGAATTAATGAGGTCTTGGGTCTTAAAAAATTTAGCTAAATAGCATTAATGACCAATATATTTCGACCATAGTTTCGTAAATAGGAAATGGAATAGAGTAGGTGATTGTCGCATCTTCTAAATATACGCAGAAAATTTCAACATTTTATCATTGAAAGGCAAATTGATTTATAGTCGCAACAATCGTTAACCAGTGTACGTTAATATTCGATTCTTCATATCCTTTTGAAAAAGTATCACTCGTGAACAAGAAAGTATGAATTATTTCAGGTCGGGTCGGGTCAGTAACGACCTGCCATTTGTAACATGTAATCCAATGCAACTTTGTCTAGTGTTTGGGTGGACGGTGGCCAAACCAGTTCCTCCACCAGGGTTTCCTGATAACCATCCCTTGGTATAATAAAACAAGATATGGCGTTCTTTGGGGATGTTATGAGAAAACATCACCTAGAGGCCTTTTCAGTTACTGGAATGATTGAAGGTAAAAGAAGCAGAGGACGATAACGGCAAGAATATTTAAAGACCATGTCCTTTTGGGTGGATGTTCCTTTCCGTACAATTTTACGCGAGTCTCAAGAGAGAGACAAGTGGAAATCCATGAATACCAACGTTATGCAAATCGGCACTTAAAGGAGAAGAAAAAGAAGATGATGCATCGTGAAACGTAAAGTAACACTCCAGTTACCACCAATACCAACGATGAAGACACACTGTCGGCAGGAAAAATCATATTTAATTATAAAATCAAACTAGAAGAATTGCATAACAGGAGTGACTAATTGTTTTGCAAATCAAGGCGTTCGAGCAAACTGGAGTCCCACATTCTAATAAATAATAAAATAGGAAAGCTTGCTGCGAGAAAAGAAAGATTTTTTGAAAACAACAAAAAAGCAACATTAGAACGCATCTTGTGTGGTCTTTAACAGACATTAAAAAGTAACATTACTTCCAAAAACTCATGAAAGTCATTTTTTTTACCTTACAGTTGATTTATAAGGAAAACTTTATATGTTATTAATAACAAAATAAGACAAAACGTTAAAGCATACACAGGTAGACGTAAATAGACAAAGCTATGGAAACCAATTTATTTGCAGTAAATTTAATGAGAATTACCCCCTTAAATCATTGCCTGGGACCAAACGCAAACTTCATGGGGCTTTCACAGTTTCACGTGTATTATTTCAGAATACCCATGAAAGGTCTAATGTTTACTGATACTTCAAGCACCCTTTACGCTTACTCTGAGACTTGTATCTATAGCTAACAGAAGCTTTAGTTACTTGTTAATCCTTCTCTTCTCAGAATGTACATAGATTCATTAACCATTCACAAAATTCAGTTGAATAGTACCAATCAACACAGAGACTCCTCTTGCAGATCAATATGCCACCCTTGTAGCTGGTCTGAAACATTACACTTCTGTTGGTCGCGTGGAATGATGCAAAGAGGATTAAACGTGCCTGTGAGTTTCAACAACTTCACAACTGGTTCAGCTTTATCTTATGATTTCTTTGTGGTTTTGAAATCTCTTGACCATTAACGATCAGCTAATGCACACCGGCTTTCGTATCTGCTTTGACAAACGACGTGACTCCGTTAGCCATTGATTTCTGAGGTGTTTTACGATAGTACGTAGATAATGCAGCTTTGTTACATTTGTGTAGAGGAGGTAACAAACTACGCCACTACGCTTGCAAGTGAAATTATTTCATATCCAATATCATGATGACAATAAGAACCTTGTTCATCCTAATTAAAAACAAGAATTCAGTAGTTTAGGCTTTGTGTGACACTGTGAAATCAAACCAGAAGAAAATCAATCACGTAAGCTATGCATAAAACGTGACCTAAGCATTGATTGTATCAGCAAAAGCCTGATGTAGATTTATGAAGTTACACAATATGTATAGACTGAAATAGCTCATATTCACATAACATGACTCTCAATGCTTCTGGAAAACCCTACTACCTAATTTCAGTATTCAACTATTCGTTCCCATTCTGCCTTGTCATCATCATCACCATGTCTCATTCTGCTTCCTTTTCTTGTAGCTTTTTGTTGAAATTTTATGCTTGATTTCTTCTAACCTGATAAATCTAAATATCCTTCTGACCTAATATCTGTTTTGCTTCCTTGATTTATTACTTTACTACTGAACCTCCCGTTTCTTGCACAACTTTACCTCAAGGCTTTCCCTCTGCCTGTCCTTCTTGTTTATTTAATTTAATTTTCTCTTCTTCTGGTTCTTTCACTTTTATGCTTCTTTGCTTTCTGTTTGTTGCCTCCTTGTTTCTGAGTTCCACTGTGTCGTCATATTCTTCCCTCTTGCTTTTTTGTCGTATTGTACTTATTTTACCTTCACTACCCTCCTGCATGCTAGTTCCTTTCATTTATAACACAATACATCCTTGCTCTGGTTTTCTTAATTTTCATCTATTTATTTTCCTATTTTTTTATTTCCTTTTCTTTGCGCTTCATTACTCCCTCGTCTGCTATATGTGAGTATATTCTCTATATTTCTCTTGTACTATTTTTTTATTTATTTGCATTCCCTAAGTGGTAGATTGCGCTCTCATTTTCCGACGTTTAAACCTCAGACTTATGTCGTAGAGCCTACTTTATAACTACCCTGTTATTGAACGAACTAACCGAAGACATAAGATCAAGTTGTATTGTAAGCACTTTTAAAACTGATATCAACACATACCTCGTTAAGGCAGCGTATTTTTTATACCAAAATTTTTATGTAAACTTTTTATTGAAGGTGCTAGCTGTCCTTTAATAGATTAGTGTGATTTAGAAGTCCAGTGATGTCAATATGTAAGTGCTATAAAAAGTATTGATACAAACAAAATGTTCTTTCAAAATTAATTAATATTAATAGCAATTCTGTTTTGAACATCTAGGATCACACAGGTCTCCATAATATTTCAAGAACTTTCTAGGAATTCCAAGAACTTGCTAGGTTTGATCGTAGCACTTTCATGTATTATGGCGGTTTGAATATGCCCAATTGCTAGATCTGCTTCTATTCACCTTCTTGCCAGTGAATTGGAGAGCACAAAAACACAATAAAACTCTTGAAAATGATGATAATTTTTATGTTCCATAGTTTCCTTAACTCTCTTTCAGATCTTGGTGCTCATTGATTTCTCTCCGAAACACTTCTCCGAAACATCAATCCCGTAATTCATTTTAGCTTGCAATAAATATTAGTGGTGAATGGCAAATTGCAGATACCATTTACCTCGAAAAGTCATGATGACATTTAATTTATCGTGAACGGTTTATGCAAACACTGCGTCCAATAACATCCTCAGCAAACACTGCTCACAGTAATCATCTGTAATATAGCATTATTGAATATACAAATATTGTAGGATGTCGTTACAAAAAATTTGTTGGCGGCCCATGTTCTGTCATTTATCTTTTGAAAAGTATTACCTTATTATCCTAAATGAATGCTCTTTGCATTCGTTGGTATTTTTTGCATTTTCAAGACAATGCTGGTTTGTCTTATTCGCACGACTCGGTTCAATGTTTATACTGTGCTTTTGTTTGCTTGTGACAACTGATGAATTTTGTATAACTCTATCCTTCTGCCCCTGCTCCTTAAAATCTACGCAAGTGCTATCAGGGCGGCAGCAGGATCTGTAACCTGTATTTTCTTGGGAGTAGCTACACTTTTTTCTGCGTTAACGGCTACAATTTTTGAGTCAACAAAAGAACACGCCGCTTTTCATTGGAATCTTGTAATCTCTTAGATGTTCCCATCCTCTTTTCAAAATTTGGCAAAAGAGTTCTTATCTTCAGTGGTACCAGTTAAACTGGACAGTTGGAAGAAAGTTCAGACTCATCGGCCAGCCACAAATTTTATTAATGCTACTGACTAATCTGTAAACGAGTAAGGTCTTCAAGCAATGTACAGAAAGGACTATATAAGCTACATTTATTACTATAATTATGATAATTATTATGACTATCAGAGTTATCAGAGTTATCATGTTATTATTCCACACCTGGCAGATGTTCTTCCGGAATATTGTCAGCAGAAGAAAGTCATAACAAATGAATAAAGGACCTGCAACGTAGTCCCTCTATTCTGTAGTGCTCTACTGAGGATTCATGTTGTTGCATGCTGTTTTTAGGAGCTCTTTTGTCGATATCTTAATCTCCAATTATTTAATCATCTTTTGAAATCATATCTAACCCTCAATCACAATAGCTCACATTTCTCTTCTTCTTAACCTCCATTAATGTATAATCTCATCCTTCAGACATAGATATTTATGAATTATTCTTCATTTTCCTCTAGTAATACATTGCTTTGTAATGTCTTGAAACAGAAAATTATCGTTACTGTCATGACCTGAGCCAGATCTCCCGTCCAGAACGTACATTGGAACCCTATCAGCGTTATCTGTTACCGAAAATATATTGGTACATAACAAACTGTGATTTTATTATCACTTGGATTGAACCTGAGCTTGACTAAAAAAATTATTATTTCTTCAGGAAATATTGTTTTAAGGAACGCTTGATGAAGCTATGGTTGGAAAAGTGTATGTGGATTTAAATAGATTGAAGGTAATAAACGCTTCAGGTAAATGTGCTCAACGTAGGGTAATATTGCAAAGATGTGGTAAACGTGATGATGACTCAGATTAACAGTATCTTTATCTTTCCAAAAAACACCCAGTTTAAATATTTTGAAAGTAACAAGCTACTGATAAATGACTTCCGACATAATAAGGAAAACAGTATCAACTCAACACTGATATTCAGGACTTTATTGCTACACCTTTATAAAAGGAGTGTTTTAATTCTAATGTAAAACCATTTATGAGGACCTAGATACACTCAACAGTAACGTCTTTCAGCGTGATAAGCTAACCGTCCTAGACAAGTTCAGTGCAAGGTTAAGTAATAATTATACATGGAATAAAGGCATCATAAGCCCCGGAGTGGAGTTCTGAAATAGCAGTGGGCAGCTCCTGCTTAGAACATGCACTATGCATAACGTCTTTATAACGAACACTACATTTTGGTTAGCCAAACGACGAAAAACACCCTGGATGCATCCCCCCTCCAAACAGTAGCATGTCATCGACTATGCAATAGTGGAGAGGGGAGACCAATGACATGTACGGTTAACTGAGGCTGTATGCGGTGAGACATGATGGACAGATCATCAGCTTCTTATTTCAAAGCTTGAGATTACAATTCAGCCTGAACGTCGACCCAAGGGTAGCAAGACCCTAAAGAAGCTCAACATCACTAAGATAAGGAACAACAAAATAAAGGCAGCTCTAGTTGAGGAGCTGGAACAACTATTACTACAGTTCGATGCTATCTCAGAGGATATGATAATAACAACTATTCGGCTGACTGCAAAGAAGCAGTGTACGCACCAGCTCTCGACATATTGGGCACAAGAATAAGAAGGCACAAATACCACAGAGCATATCAAATGATCGCTCATCGACAATAAAGAAAGTTGTTCTCTAAAGTTCGATAAAAAATACCGAACATTATTAGAAAGATGAAAATTACTGGCTAATTGAGAAAGCGAAGGATTGTGAAATTTGCAGAGAGAACAGACTTCAAGAGGTTCTACTCTACAGAGCCTACTACAGTCGGCAGTCAGATGTACTGTCCCAGTTATTGAGTGCTAATAGAAGCACGCTGATGACTGAGAAGAGACCAAAATTTTCAGAGGTGAGGGGAGCACTTTAACCCTGTTCTCAACAGACTCTCTGCAATCACCAACCGGAAAACCTTTTTTCGTCTCTATAGCAGGAAAGATCCTGGCTTTTATTGGGCTGAATCGCCTGTCCAATTACCTGAAAGTCACTTAAATTTTCGTCAAGAAGGAGGAATGATCAAAGTCATATTTGCTACGAAGCAGTTGCAAAAAAATGTCAGGAATAAAATCGTAGCCTGCACACATCATTTGTTGAGTTAAACACACCCTTAGACCCGGTCAGCAGTAAAGATCTTTTGAAAGTAGTGTTAAGATTTGCTTGTCCTTATAAGTTTAAGAGATTTGTACAACATCTTAAAGATGGCATGAGGATGAGAGTGATCGATGATGTGGAATTTTCTGAACCATTCTCATTTACCAATGGAGTTTAAACAAGGATACATATTGGCCCCTACTTTGTTCTGCACGATGTTTTCAGCAATGCTGTTAGAAGTAGACCAAAATGACCCTACATTAAAGTATAACCATGCGTTACCGTACGGATGAGAAAGTCTATATTCCAGGAAGGCTACTTTCAAAAACCAAAGTGCGGGGAATCTTTCTCAGGGACTTCATGTTTGCTTATGACTGCACACTTATGCCAGCATTGAAGATAACATGCAACACAATGTAAACAGATTTTTTACTCCCTGGGATCATTTAAGGCTAATCATGAGCGATAAGAAAATAGTACGGGGAAAATCATGCACCCAATACCCCTTAAGTGGAGCTAAACATGACAGAGGATGGTCACTGCCTATTTGTGTTTGAAAAGGTGTACCTACCTATGCAGCACACTCTCATCAACATTCAACATTGATGAAGCAGTTAACAGTAAAATTGCTAATGCCAATTCTAATTTAGACAGATTGGAGAAGCAAGTGCTGTACCAATGTGGAAACAAAATCAAATGTGTAGATATCTTGGAGCCCAAAATCTACTTTATGTTTGTGAGACATGGACTATCTATAGCAGACATACAAAACAACTCAAACATTTCCAAGTGACATACCTGTGACAAATTTAAAGGTTCATATGGTAGGGAAAAAGCCCTAACACTAAAGTCCTGGTCAGAGTAAAACTACCCAGTATCTACAGTCTCTTAAAGAAAGCTCAGATTTGATCGAATAGCGATGTAGAGAGAATGACTGACAGCTTGATGTCAAAGCAGATGCTCTATGGGACACATGCAGAGGGCAAACGTTCAAAGGGAGGTCAGACGAAAAGGTTCAAAGGCACCATGAAATCCTCCTTGAAATGCATTGGAGTTGGTACAGATGTTTGAAAAGACCTGGATGTGCACCGCGGCTACTTGCGTTGCACATCGTCAATGGGGGCAGGACACACGAGGGAACATACATTGCTGAATCGGAGAAGAACTAAGAAGCCTGCAAAGAAAGAGCTCTTAACTCAGGCTTCTACCCATCCCTAATCAACTTGTAGATCCTAAACTCAGTGTCAGGACAAGCTTGATTAACCGCTCTCTTGCTATTAACTGTTTAGGAGGCATAGCTCAGAAACCGTGTGATGAATGTACCTAGAAATTGTGTCGCTTTCCTGATTGTAACTGCCATAACGAGAAGTAACTTTAGTTAGTTGCTACACTAGGACCGTCGTGGCAATAAGACGTAGCAATGTGTTTGCTATATGGCAAGCTGACCATTTTTATCCTTCTTAGTGATAACTCTATGTTAAATATTAGGTATCTAATTTGTATGTCATAATAGGAAACATATCTTCTTCGCGAGGCACTTCATGGAACTATGAAAAGACCACCTACTTCTTTGTCTGCAACAGAACCAACAGTTCGCACTAAGTTAAAACAACTTACGGATCTAAATTCAGTATGCAACGCAATCCAGATAAGAGTTTGCAACTGAATCAATAAGTGGACACAATCTACATTTTAGCAACGGTGGAGAGGGTTAGAGATGTTTTTCGTCAGAGTACCACAGCGCCACAACGATCTTCAAAAACGGTTACTGGATAAAGAAGAAAAAGAAGAAGAAGGAGAGGGTTACCGACAGGAATCACACTATTTGTCAAAAAACATAAAATACATTTAATACCAAGTAATATCAATACTGATTTTAATAGAAAAACCATCAATATTCACAGCGTACACCACTTTACATTACTGGCTCGTCAATAGATCTAGGTCTAAAGAAAGTCTGCATTAATTTTTCTTAAGCAGTTCATTAACAAGAATAAGGTATTAAGATCTTGTTTTAATAGAGAACTGAAATCAAAATGTAAAAACAGCATTATTTTTTTTGGAAAGTGCTAGTATTTGTGCTGCAAAGTCGTCCTCTTATTGATATTACAAATAGTAGCAGGTAAAGGCAAGACACCTTGTATTAATAGAGAAGGTGCGTGCAAAATTTGTATCATACTCGTCTTGGTACTTGGTACTTGGTCAGTCATGAGATATTGACAAAACCTTGGATTTTTTAAAGTCGTTTATTAATCAGTTGACTGCGGGAAAGATGTGCTTGATAAAAAGAGGTTTGATTCTGAGCAAAGAGACAACAAAAGTAGTTGATCCTCTCGGCTATGTTTGTGGAGTCGATTGAACATTAGGCCATGATAATGAATCCTACACGAGTATTGAAGTCACCACTTTTGTTCAAAACAGGAATGTATGAGCTTTAATGTTTTACTTTAAAAAGAAAACTTTTTATTATTGTTAAAAAGAACTTTAAAAACTTAAAATATAGATATTAAATACCTTACACGAGGCCTTCCTAAACGCATTGATCCCTTAGCAATTTTATAGGCAGTCAACCCTACGTAAGCGAACTTTTTAAAAAAAAATATGGAAGCTCTTTTGCTGTATTTAAAATCACAAACCTCCATATGATGTCTTACTTCCCATTTCACAAACAACACCAGTAGACATGAGCGTGAATATGACTTCCATCACGAGCCTCGTCTTAGAACACCCACCTAGAGCTAAAGGGGTGGGGTCATCTTGATATTTCTGGAAAGCGCTGTCTTAAAAAAATCCCACCAAAGTGGGAAGGCTGTCAGCACCATCACGACCTCACCCTCCATAAAGGGTCACCTTGCATGACTGGAGCGGTTGCGCACCTTCAAATCGGAGTGGTTGAAAGTTCTGGAGACATGTTCCTTATTTACTGAATTTACGTTGTTGTTACTTCACTTTCACCTGTTGGTTTAAATGTGTCAATTTGTATTACAAAAAGACTATTTTAAGCGCAAAACCTTTTTTGTTTTGGATTCATCTATACGTCTAAACTCCAGTTGACCATACCTTGATGTTCACATGTCCCAAAATGTTGAAAAAGATCGTTTTGTGAAACACATTTTCTGGCTCCTGGGGTTTTAAAAATAAAACTCTGCTATTGCGATTTGTAGTTGTTAAACCGTGCACGAAAAGCGGTGATTTTACTACCCACATATTGGAGCAAACTTTACATTGTAAAGGATAAATTACTCCCTTTGAACCGCAATGTAGCGAGCTATAACGTATCGAATATATATGGCCACCTTCACTCTCCAAAAAAATTGAGGTTTCTGTAATGTAATCACATACATATCATTTCTTACTTTGACGACATGGAGTACAGTAGTTTTCCTTGCCAAACGGAGGTTTTCTTAGATAAGCACGTGTCAGTCTATCTTTTAATGACATATTCCTTCTGTATGAATAGGTGTCGATGAAAATACTCTCTGATGTTCCTCATCACAGGTAAAGACATTGAAGTTATCATTAATGACCTGGTATACCCTACTACTAAGTGTAGGATGGTATGCGAGAGTTAACACGTCTCTTGGTCCCTTAACATTTACTGTTTTAGTCTGGTTCCTCAGCGTAATAAGGTTTGTAAGGCCCTGTCTATTGGCCCCTTTGATTTGTCCTACAATATGATTGTTACTAAAACTCGTGCTTGAAGGCATCCCTGTTGATCACAGCACCTTTGTTAAGGTACCATCTTCTGAGAATATATGTCTTCATAGTAGCGCCTGGCAATAAGGAATAGTTCGTTTGATGTGAAAGGGGTGGTATGACATTAAACAAAAGATACTGGTGGGTATCGGTTGGTTTGAGAAAAAAGGTCAGTCTCAATTTTAATCATCATTGATAGTGAAAGTTGACACAAAAAATCGATGTCATAGTTGAATGTAGATATAAGGGTGTAATGAGAAGAGTTAAAATATCTTACAAAGTCAATTCCCAGTGATCCCATATAATAAAATTATCCCCTGAACCAAGTGGTGGGTTTCACGTTGTAGCCACGAAGAGCATTTTCTCAAAATCTGTCAAATAGTTATTGCATATGAGAGCGCAAGTTTTGTGCCAATGGTGCTACCTAGAACCTACTTATAAAAGTAATTATTATGCATAAAATAGGTATCCTTTAATACAAAATCTGCTAAAATTAGAATTGTTTCAGTGGATGCCTCCTTGTATTCCCTAGCATCGCCAGCCAGCAAAGTCAGCCGTCCTTTACTGTGGAGATGCCTCGTATTTTCTGTAAAAAGACAGTGGTAGACAGTGGTACCTTCTGGGTAAAATTGACACCTTTTGCAATAGCCTGTAAATGCTCATCAAGGAATGTCGAGGTAACCTGTGAAAAATACAGAAAATTTGAAACTGGTACATTGGAAAGTCTCTTTTGAACCTTTGGGAGAAGATAAAATCTGGCTATATGAGCATCCTTAACGTTGAAAACTCGATAGTTTCCTTAGCAATTTTAGCTTTTGATCAATCAACGAGATAATAGCTTTTGTTTGTCGATACAAACGGTCTGTAGGGTCTGTATAACAGGGAACATACAGGGAGTGTCAGAGAGTTGCGTATTTGCCTTCTTAAAATGGTTGTTCCTCCCCAAGACTACTACCGCAGATCCTTTATCAGCTTCCTTGATAAGAAACCGATAAGAAGTGCTCTCTGCTCATCATGCGTATGTACATATACATGTATATATATGGCTCTGAAACCAGAAGAACATAATAAACTTTCCGAAAGCTTGAAAAAACCTACTTGTTTTTATTATTGTATATAGTTTTAACAATGGTTTTAGGCCATTTTCTTAAGTTGTATACATAACTATATATATATATATACATATATACATATATACATTTATGCATAAATACTTGACATCACATCGCTGCATAGGTCTTCGGAATCTCAACATAAGATAGGAGCACAACAGTTCCGGGGTAATCGGTGTATTCCTCCATTTCAGTATTTAGAAGTCATGCGAAATATATTCCCTCCTGCAAACACATTGTTTCAGTGTTTGATGGCTACAGAATGACGTCATTTCATTAAGTCGGTAAATGGATACGACCTGACCTCTCTTTCTCAAACTTTTACATTAGATGGTGAGAGGTCAACCAGACACTTCTAAAAAACACAGCTATTATACTTTCAATGCAAAAAATGCCCTTTCTATTTCTGCCAGAAGTAAAGTAAGGAATAGTGCACCATTGTCTGAGCTGTTGCTTTGACACAAGTACCAGAAAATTAGGAGTTGAAAGCATAAGGTACATTGAAACATCGTCACGTGGTTATTGCGTTTACGCAATTCCTTTTATTCAGTGTTGTTGTAGCGACTGCAAGTGGTACACCGCGGAGTCGTTAATGATACTCGACTGACATCTTGGGAAGACATAGTGACATTAATGCCGAAATTACAACTTCCCTGAAGCAGGAGAAGGACCACCGCAGTCTGTGCATCACACACCAGGCTCTTGTTCGTTTTTGGCCTCCTTAGCAGATTATCTCAACACAAAATTCAGCCTTGTCCGTCTATATAAACCGCACAAGGTGAAAACAGAAGTCAAGATCCACAAAGGCAAAAGTAAGTTATAGGTTGGCAAAAGGTCGTAAAGTATCTTTTTAAGGCAAATAGTTCTTCTTGAAAAGCTCACGTCATAGCGTACGTTAGGCCTACTGACTATAACATGTTGAACTATGTTGCCTTTTCCTGCACCTTCTCAGTGCTTGATGCAGAATGCCAAGAAAGTAGAGGGGAGTGGGGCGTAGTATGAGGGAAAACACAAGATATTGGATACCCTGGTCCCTATGTAGTCCTACTTCAGTACAGAGCCACACAACAAACGATTCTACTAACTGAGCTATTCTACGTCTAGGTGGCTTTATTCTGTCTAGGCTTTTCTTCTGTAGAAGTAAATCTCATCTGTGAATTATCATTGTTCTGTAGCAAAATAGGGGAAGCGCACACTCTCAAAGGATTTGCTGCGCCCGATCCTGTTTATGATGGACTGATTTAAGTATCAAATCCGTCCAAATAGAACATAAAATGTGTAAATTGCAAACTTAGTATACAATGCTGACATCAGAGATTATAAACTTCATAATCTATGCTGATATCTAACTGAAAATCTTTTTTATGTTTGTCTTAGTTGCGGAAGTACGGGGTTTTTAGCTCATTTAACTAATTCAGTAAGAGATTTCGCAAAAGATGAGCTCTACCATTGCTCACGGCAGTTTGTAGCCAAGTAGGGAGACAGAAATACCGGACGTAGGCCCATAAATTAATGCCTTATTCTGATTTGCAAGATAACATTTTGTAGGGCAGGTAGTTGAAACGTATATACAACTTGAAACCAGGCCCTCGTGGGTTCCTTGTTGCTTAAGATTACCGTTATAAGACTGGCAACAGTAAAGGAAACAACGTAGTATTTACAAAATTATCGACCAGTGTTTCTATTTGCAATGTGATATTGCATTTTGGTATGGATATATTGATTTGAAGAAAGAGATGACGAATAACTTTATTTGTCATGCATACTTTAAATTCTTTCACTAATGTAATAAACCTATTTGCAGCGGAATTTCCTAAAACAAGAAAAAAAACTTAATTTAATAAAATAAACTTAACTTAAGTACAATAAACACAACCCAATCATCCATGTTGGTAGTGCAACTCATAGTTATTACCAATCTTAGGAGATGATCTGTATTTAGTTAGAATAAAATGACTGCTGGTTTCACAGCAGAGTTCGAGGAGCTTCCGTGGTCTTGTGAAAATTTCCTTGCCTTCAATTCAAGAGGGTCATGCCTAAATTACCCGTATGGCCATTGGTGACGTCAGGGAGGGCATCCAATCTTGAATAGGTCTATGCCCCAGTAAACGTACCATGTAGTTGGGCATCAACCTAGCACCTCTCCAGAGGACTGCATAGCTTTAAAACAGCATTATTATTTATTGGAAAGGTGTAAAATTTACAATACATAAGTTTACACCCTTTTAATCTATTTTTTTACTCTCAAAAGTGGAAACCCAATTTAATAAAAGAAAATTGCTTTTCATAGGTACTTTTTGGCGTATTTTCCGTAATCTTCCCCCCTCGAAAACTTTGGTTAACTTTCGTCATTTAACTGGTATCGCATTCCCGCAGGTATTATACACTATCAACTAGTATCTTCTAAATATTTATGAAAGTAAATTAAAGTATTGACCTAAAATAATAAAATGAAATTGAAGCAGTGAAATGGAAATGAAAGTAGAAAAATAAGAAAGAATGTTTTTAAACAACAATTCCTTTTTTGTTTAAAATGCGTTTACCTTGCCATTGATCACTATAAATAGTATTTGCTTGCGTTGGTTGGGAAGGGGTGGCTTACGTACTTGAAAACATGCAAACGTGAGCGTACATACCTCCTTGATGCCCCCAAAATAAATGGATCCTCTCAGTTTTATACGTTGTTATGAGTTTTGGATCAAGTTTGTTTCTCTGTTTTTTCATTTTGTACCTGTATTTGAAAAATGATACAGAAATGACAAAGATTTGCTACCTAACATTTTTAGCATAAGAATGTATTAAGATTGAAGCATGGCAAAGAAATTTGCTTCTTACATCGGATACATCTCCTTCTAAAATTACTAAATTGCTTGTGAAATACTTAAGTCTTTCTAAGCACTCTCTATAAAATCCCACTTAACATTTTTCCTTCACAGCTATTTGGTGATCTAACTTTCATGTGTCTGAAAAAATCCTAATATTCGTGAAATGTTGCTTTAAAAAATTCATAGTTTTTGCATAGTTTCAGAATTAGCCGACCATTGTCTTGTCTGGATGATTCTTCTATTTAGCGCCATTTACAAGTCGAAAAGGCTAATTACAATGGCTGATTATTTTATATTTTATTGTTACAATCTGTATCCTCTACCATCCTAGCGTTCTTGCAAAACCTAAAGCAATACGTCTTGTTAGTGATATTTGCGGGAAGAATATGAGGAATCAAATAAAATTTGCTCACACACTTCTTAAAGGCTTGTGCGTACGTGGGCAGTTCATAGAAATGGAATAGAAAGTTGTTATGCACAGAAGTGAGATATCATATATCCAATTTTTTCCAAGCTGATCTACGGTCTACCGTCTCGCATTAGTACCTTATAAAATATAGCGTAGCAAAACCATGATGTATTTATTTCCCTGTAAAAGAGGACTGGATTACTGTGTGTTCCAAAGGATGTCTACCAGTATTTAACCCATCCTAGTTTTCACAGCTCGTGATTTGACTGACTACCTGTGGGACCATTGACAGACTTAACTGTGTTATGTTCACGCTTTGTATAAAAATTTCTTTAACTTCATTGGTATTAGCAAACCGAAAGAGCGATCTAATACGCAAATATAGTTTTTTCCACTCAGACTCCGGGTACATTTTACGCTGAAAGTTCCAGACAATGATTAAGTAATAGATTCAAGTCTATTCTAGGCAAAAAAACAACGCTACAGGGAGCTTAGCAGTATAGAACACAAGGCAGATATTTCAATAGAGATAACTGAAATGTTGGGTATAAAATTCAACCGTCATAACAAGATTAACCTTAAGGTGAATAGTCTCGTTAAAAGAGAATTCAAAACCGTCTAAAACGATTTGAAGTGCCAAGATGAGTTGTTCTAGGACACATCTTGAGGATTATAAACCCTTAGGAGTAATAACACCCATCATGACATTTCATGAGGAAAAACCATTGAATTGCATTTTGATATACGACAGACATACACACATATAGACAGAAGATACAACCAAGCATTACAATTGTACGATGAATAGTAGAAAACGTAGTAAAATCTATTCATAGGGGTACGTTTGTAATAGATGCAGTGGCATGGGTGACAAGGATTTATTGACAAGCCATACCTTAACAGGGAACGACTTCCTACTTTGAATGATTGACTATTGCAGAAAACTCACTCTATATGAAGGAAATTGCCTCATTGTCAGTTAACACGTATATTGATATAACAAGCCCGGATCCAGGATTTTTAGAAAGAGAGTAAGACGAATTAAGAAATTGGTTTTCGGAGACGTGTGGGAAAATGTGTTCTAGCTCCCCCATACCATGGTCACGCCATTGGATAGTGCTGTAAAATCAAGTGGTTTCATCGACTCACATATTAGAAGTGTGATCTCTTTTATATCAATATGATAAGTTCTTATCTTTATTATTTTCAAGAATATATCTTATTGGCAGTTGATGCCTACTTTTATGGTTTGAATGCAAATAGTGTTTATGATTAGCGAACAATTTACTACGCTCCATTATTTGTGTAAAAGAGCATAACAATTATCTTACGATTTTACAAAACTACAAACTCATGAAGAGCATAGGTTTTTGTATACACTGGAGGTGACAAAAACCAAGGTTAGTAACGCACATCTACAAATTCTAGTTCCTTGACCAATTTCTCAAATTTTCAGGTGTGCAACCCTTTTCTCTTGATTTGAAAGTAATAACCGGAACAAGCCTTTTAATGTCGATTGTTTTCTGAAAACATCACAAAGGACATTTAAGGCATTGAAATGTATATTGTTTATAGAAATAGGTGCATGTTGTTAATGAATGAAGTACATGTGTGTTGCATATTTTAGGATAGCATTCCATGGAAGTCAAAAGGGAACCAGAACAACCAAAACGTTTTCCATAATATTGGCATTTTCACACTAAAATGATTTTGGGAATGGGTTATGCCAGCAAGGGATGGTGTGCCTAAATTAAAATTGATTCTTGTCTTTTATTTTTTGAAATGGCCACTCACTATGCAGGATGCTTGCTCAACAATATTTAAAGATATATCGTATTATTGCATTGTATTGTTTACACCTATGTTTGAAGAGTTCCATAGGAGACAAACTTGGAAAACAGTAACTACAATACGAAATGTAACGTGAGGAAGTGAAGTTTTTCTTGGACTCTTAACTCCTAGGGAGATTTGACTGTTTTGTTTCCATGGGCGTGACGAAATAAGGCGAAAATAGCTTTAAAGCACAAATATACTCATTAAGATACACAATATCTTTGACGTTTCGATCTTTTCTTTTTCAAATATATATATATGTATGTATTTATATATCAATACCATTCACCTCTCTGATAAATCGGAAACCCGTGTTTGTTTTCTATTAATACTGATTTGTTTTCTTTGCATATCTGTAGAACTAAAAACGTTGACTAACCATGCAAATGAGTTGAATAACCATGCGAGTGATATGGTTGATTTTAAATCGCTTCGCTTCTTGTGTACGAGACATTTTTTGTCAGCTGAATAAATTTGGCTCTTTCAATTTCTGTCATGCGCACACTTCCATACATCGAAAACCAGTTAAAGTCACTAATTGAGGCTAGCAATAGAGCATTAAATGATAGCTTAGTTCAAAGCCGTTTTGTCAACAATTTAGGAACATCAATAAAGAAACGACGTATGCAATTATTCTCCTTTAATTTGCAAAAAGGAAATTTTAACTTTTAACTTTTAACTTGTGGCTCGTACATTGGGAAGGAGGACTGAGGTGAGGTAAG
>JAAAKL020001116.1:0-33104 GCA_010016065.2 Carybdea cf. marsupialis auct. non (Linnaeus, 1758)
CAAAAAACTGTGCACTCCAAAAATAGGCCGTACGTCAGAGCTAAATCTGATAAGTTTTGTATCTTTGTAATACTATTTATGCTTTTATTTTGTGAAGTAGAAAGTTGAACTACTTTGAACGACAACGGATTAAACTACAAGAGGAAAATAAAGGATAGTTTCGTCAAAGTTGTCACTATCGCGTCTGTCTTTTAAAATAAACCATTAACCATTTAATTGCTTCAGTTGTTGCCATGACAGTAACATGAATTATTACAACTCAAGTTTGCCATCTAGAGTGCTCAGTACACGTCATGACAAGATAACAAAGAGAATATATAGAACTATGGAATAGAGCAAAGGAAGAGGAACTGAAGAAGGCATCGGGACAATAAGAGCATTTCATAAAGTAAACAATTAGACAAAAGAGGGCTTTGTTTTAGGTATTATGGTATAATTACCGCTGATGGCACTTGACGATAAAGCAATTAATCCGATGGTTTCAATGCTCAGAACATTCACAATGAATGCTAGTAGCGTAGGAGTTTGAAGGCAAAGAATAAGTTGGTTTCGTTATCAGGCATTGGCTATACTATTGCAGGTACGTATGCA
This sequence comes from Carybdea cf. marsupialis auct. non (Linnaeus, 1758), assembly GCA_010016065.2. NCBI lineage: Eukaryota > Metazoa > Cnidaria > Cubozoa > Carybdeida > Carybdeidae > Carybdea > Carybdea cf. marsupialis auct. non (Linnaeus, 1758). The sequence continues at coordinate 592 of JAAAKL020001116.1, forward strand.
GTATACGCAGTAAGATTGCTTTAATTTCTAGGAATGCAATGTATCCATGCTCAGTTTGGTTCTAATGAGCTATTAGTTTTGTATTAGATGAGAAATACTTTTCTGCATAAGTGTATAAGAGCTATAGACTCAGTACTACATTCCCTAACCTTGTGGTTGCGGTGAAAACTTTTTATCAAGGTTTCAATATTGCCGTTCGAGTTAAAGTCGTCCTTCAGCTAGCAGTAACGTCACTGCTATGTACACGATTTTTATTTTGGGGAACAATTTAACAAGAATCTTAAATAGGCAGATGATTTTTCTTACGACTTCAGGGCTTAAAAAGAGTTTTTTTCACCACAAACATCTACCATCTTTGAAGCTTTGTAATGCTTTGAATAGTTGAGTACATAGGCTTATAAAGCTTAACTATTTGAAAAGATACACAAACCAGTAAGTATCATTACCTAACCTGCATAAACAAGCTGCTTGAATTTATTGGCTGCACTCCTTGCAATCTACAATGGTAAGGCTAGATTGACCTATAGCCAATGTAGGTAAGGCCGTAACTCTGGCAGTTCTACAACGGAAAGCTGCAAAACGTGATGCACAGCATGGTTTGAGTAAAGTTTCCTATTTCGCAGTCACTGGGTGATAGAGAGAAGTGAGAGCAGGTAAAATAAAAGGTTTTACGAACAGATTATCTATTTTAGAAGTGAAAAGTTACTTGAGCGTCCTTTGGATATTTAAGGGTGACTTAAAGTATGAGTCGATGTGTGGGGTTCGTACGCTGACAGTAGAATAAACAAAGGACCTCCTTACCAAACAGGCACTTTGGTATCACTCCTTCTCAGTTGTCTCAGCTTTTGAAGCTAAGAAAGTGATGAAAATACAGTCACCAGAAATCATACGAATTCATCAGCTCTTTTAATTTTTTAAACGGATGTAGATATTAACAATTTACGTGGAACTTGGAACTTGCATAGTTTTAGTTTTCAGTTATTCTACTAAAAACGGAATTCACAAGGCTTCTGATGTAGATTGTGCTTGCATAAATTAGACAAGGTCAGTCGCTGGACACCATTTTAGTCTCAATCAAGGAAAGCTTACAAAAAATGTTACGTAACATACTGGAACTTCCCGCGTTACTTCAATTTCTAGGTACTAGTATTCGTAACCACACTTACGAATGTAGCCTGGTATCTAGTTATTACTCATAGTGTAACTTCCGCCTGTATAAAATCTCTGTACTGATCTTCTTTAACCAGAATTGCTAGGATACTCTATTGTCATGATTTACGATTAGGTTAGGAGAGGTACGTTCTGTCTATTCCTGCGTTATGACGCACGATACTACACACTTTTCCGCTGTCGTAAGCGATGGGAAGCTCAATTCAGTCATTTTTAGAGATCAGTACTCTGTATTCTGAGATCTGGACAAGCTATACATGCGCTGTATAAGATTATCTCAAATATATTTTGTACGCACGTAATATTTGATGTTGCATCATTAGATAGGAACGTATTCATTAGTATGATGATTACGAAACTCATTTGATTAATTGAGGGATTAATAACGTTTCACCACTCAACTAAGGTTTAGTAAGGCCTCAGACATGATACAGTTTCCATAGAAATGATCATCATTCATAGTTACACACGTGATCTACCTTACAATGAACATACATTTATACTACACGTGCAGCTGTGTCATTAAGTATCAATGATTATTGGAAACAAACTACGTTCTACTGTTTTGGATCTAACAACTAACTAAGTAACGTCATCAAATCCAAATGCTCACAATCCAAGTACAACTATATAAATTAGAATTGGCTCCATGTCGCAAACGTACAAATGAATTTATGATTTAGAGCCGACGTGGTCTAGTGGATCAGTTCCATGCCTTCAGATCAAGAGGGACAAGAGGATCAGTATTCAAATCCCGGAAGGGGCATGGGTGACGTAAAGAAGGGCATCCGGTCTTAAAGTGCCTTAAGCTCCAGTAACAGGGCCCATGTACATAAACACCGCCGTAGCCTCTGTAAAGTGGAGCAAAATAAAAAATGTTTCTAAAAAAGACAAGTTATGACCAGATCTTCGGGTTATTTCCGGTAGAACATTTATGAACGTCATACAATTAGAATCTACAATTTGGATATCGCATCATAATCTGATAGACGTAGCAACCAGGGCTATATGGGAAACCTTTCCTTTCCAACAATTCATAAATATATCTTCTTATTTCATTGCCTTAATCAAGAGTGACCTTTTAAAATTCAAACAAGCGCAAATCACAATCGCATAGATTTGGATGTTTTGACAATCCGGTAAGGTGTCTGAATAATTTGCAGCAAGCCGAGCCAGTATGAAGAAACTCTTTTATTATGTTTACAGTTTTATTGCTTACTAGAATCGTCGCCTTGTTACAAAACCAAGTGATCTAAAATGGAACAGAGTTCTTTTACTATCTAAAACACTGTGCTCCTCAACAAGATTTTCATCCTCTGAAGGTGTTTGACAATACGTCAGATGAGTACGTGTACAGAAAAGAGGCTACATTCCCATAGCTACGAGGCTAACTATTGTTTATTGTTAGGAATTGTATTATTTTTAATTGATGAAGTCATTTGGTTAGTTGTATTTGATTATAAAAGAAACGAGTAAGTACGATTCGAGAGAAAATTTTGTAACAGAATTGGGAGAGAATCTTGTAATTGAACGAAGTTAGAATATTTTAGAGAAAAGGTCAGAATTGCCTCTTGATATCGATGGAATACTTGTTTAGCTATAATTACAGCGCCGAAAATATACAGTCCAAGAGAACGCGGTGAACTCTAGAGTAATTACTTAATCACAATTTAGATAGTTCGAGTTAAACGAAGATAGTATGTACAGTCGAAGGAGTCTGTCTACTTGAGTCTATATTCTTCTCACCTTCCAAACTCTACATTTGAGCACTAGAAAAATCATCCACAGGAGACCTTTGAAGGTTTTTAAAGGGAGTCAAGAACTTTAGTCTCTTAAGAATGAGGACTACGTAACTCCCGTAGGTATGAAGATAAAGTGTGTGATGCCGATTAGTCATTCAGGTGTGTCTTAACGTAAGTACAAAATGAATGCGACATGAATAAGTGTTACACCAATATCCCATAAGTTAAGATTATATGTCGGTGCCCCCAGGCTGTTACACAGAACGTTTTGCTCAGAGACCATGACGTGACTGGTGTTAAAAGCATTTTACAGAATTGCAACTTCTGTAGTTGTAGGTGAATAAGTTAATGGAAGTCCAAAAAGTGGGAGGGACAAAGGATACTACGTCCCCCACTCAAAATATTGGCGGGGCTTATTTTTATGGTCCCCAGCAATTGTCACCAATGCCTTCAACTCTTTCTTGTTGTCCCCTTAATAGCTATTTCTCTACATTTCATGCCTCGCCCATCTCATCACATGTCTGAAACCAAACCACCAAGTCTACCTCTTTAAATGTAGTTCCTCATAAAGTCAAGATCCAAACATTCCCTTAATTCTAAACCAGACTTTAAATTCTGGTGATCACTGCCCTTACCATACATGTAACGTTGAGGCTAATATAAGCATGAGTTTGAAATTGCAGTTTAAGGGTAGAACTGTTAATAAGTGTTTGTATTTATATTGAATATGGCATACAGGTTGTGTGTAATCCATCCCTTTAAGAGAATTCAATGTCTACACAGAGTACTAGATATGGAAGTAGAGTAGACGATAAAGAAAACATGAAAATGTTCTGCTTCTTGTGCAACCGTCGGATCAAAATTAATTAAATGATGTTCACTCTTTCCAATTGGCTGTCCTCTTTTTCTTTTTCTAAGGTCACAAGATGAAGACACGCATGAAGAAAGTTATTGTGATACAATCAGTCTTATGTCAGTACCTTCTTTATTACATTCGTAGTGAGCGTTGAAAGGGAAAATGATAGAACATATATAGTATGTCCCACATATTACAACGTTTATAGAGCATAGGTTATAGGTCAAAGTTCTTATGTCAGTACATTTTTGATTACATTCCTAGTGAGTATTGAAAGGGAAGAGGATAGAACATACGTAGTGTATCCCACATATTACAACGTTGATAGGACATAGGTTATAAGTCAAAGTTCTTATGTCAGTGCTTTTTTTATTACATTCGTAGTGAGCGTTGAAAGGGAAGAGGATAAAACATACGTAGTATGTCCCACATATTATAACGTTGATAGAGCATAGGTTAAAGATCAAAGCTCTTATGTTAGTACCTTTTTTATTACATTCGTAGTGAGTATTGAATGGGAAGTGTATAGAACATATGTAGTATGTCCCACATATTACAGCGTTGATAAAGCATAGGTTATAGGTCAAAGTTCTTATGTCAGTACTTTTTTATTTCATTCGTAGTGAGTATTAGAAGGAAAATGATAGAGATTATGTTGTATGTACAGCATATTATAACGTTGATAGAGCATAGGTGAAAGGTCATGGTTCTACCAAGTTCTCCCTTGTAGGCAGTAATTTGTTGCAAGGAAGAAATGGCATTCAAGCCTTGGAGAAACATTAGTGAAGATTTTCTTACCTATGAAGTGTACTCACAGTAGGGCCCTACTACAGGGGGTAGCAAGAGAAACGTGCTTCTGTTTACAAAACCTACCTTACTCTGGTCACACTTCAGATCGGCCATTTTAGGCAATGAGTCTTCGCACACACTTTCAGTCACCTTTGAAAACGTAGCTGTAAAGAAAAAATGACACATGAATTGCACTTAGATCTTACATAAAGACACAAAAAATACCTACCATTTTACCTTTATTGTACACCCTAATTACATAGTTATACTAACATGATTATCACAGGATAGTTATATAAACGCACCTTCATCAAATCTCTAGTTGAAATTAAAAATAGAAACCAACGATATTTTACGTTGAAGTCCCTGAACTATTGAAGAGGAGGGCGCGAATGGGCCACATTTAATACAGTAAAAGAACATATTGTTGATACATGGTACAAAAATAGGAGCAAAGGAACCCTATGACCCCTAGTTGCGTCATAACAAAACTGCAATATACTCATCTCATGCAAGTGCTGAACCTAAATTTTGAGGCGCTAAACATGTATTTTATGAACGGCCTTTTGCAATCTGATCTGTGTAATAGGGATTTATCCTTAATCATTTGACGCTAGAGCTTATCTGCGGAAAGTGAAGATCAATGTGCCCCTTACTAATCATCGGAGACTCTCTTTGCAATCAAAGATTACTCGTACTGCTTTGCCGTAATCTGCAAAATCACATGAACAATTACAAACAACAAAACCTATCAAGATCTCAGAAAGGAAAAGGCCCTCGGAAATTTGTGGTACATCAGTTTCTGTGACGGTCCACCACTGGTATTTGATTCACGTCAATAAGTTATCACTCTACAAATCTTCACTGCTTGGAAAGTTTTCAAAAAGAAAACTCACCTTCCAGAGCAGTATTATAAATGGTGCAGAATTATTCTAGAGACATTTTATATATTGCAGGTTTAGAGAGAATTGGAAGGCTATATCAGGAAGTGCTAGGATTATTTAGAATGATATATTAACTGCACGCCCTGTTGCTTATTTTTTAATTACTAACTTAATCTTGAACCTGCAATACAAAACGTGTAATTAAATTCTAGCGTAAACAGCGATAGATAGCCCGTGACTTAACCACATGAAGAGGAGTCTGAGGTAATGTGCCCCACCACTTCTCCGAGAAGCCAATATCTAAATTTGTACAAATCTATCGAAAGATTGTGGATTGTCTTATAAAAAAGTTTTTGGTAGTTTGGATTCATGGATCTTTCATTACGGCTTGAACTTGTCTTTATTGGAATAAAGGACTCGTTTGGATTCAAATGTGAAGAATAGTAGCATGGTATTGTTTGAAAGAGTTATTTTTGCGTCTGCAATTTTACAATTTTTGATCGTTTCAAAACAGGGTTAGGTTTCTTTTCGATTTTTGTTCCCAAGTAAGAGAAGTCTGGCCACGACCCATTCAAAATGCTATTTACTGATATACTAAGTTTAATAAAAAGTTAAAAAGATTTATAAAAATAAGATATAATACGTTTTTTCTTTTCAAATGACTAACATCAATGTTTAAGACATTATCATTTTATCATATTATTACAGTTATTATCTCGGTGCCTGGCTAACATGTTGAAGATCTAACAGGCGGCTTAATGACAATGGGGTCCTCTTTATGCTGTTTTACAAAAGAATCCCAATAAAACCCGTTGAACATGCTGAAACCATTAGCAAGCTGGTTTATTTTATCATCAGACCCATTGCTATCTGTTTCAATTAATCACATGATTGCACTTTGAAGACAACAACGATTAAAATGGCGACTTCAGCATAGGATGTTTTTGAAATGATAAAGAAATTTCATTCAAAGATTTGTTTCTGAGCATTCAGGGGGTTTGTACTCTTTTTTATACATTAATTTTTCTATCTCTATGAGTTGAGAAAATTTTGCAATGCTATTGTAGTATACTCATAGCACGAACAATGTTGATGAAATAAAAGCAAGTTTTTTACCTGACAGCAGTGTTATTACTAAACATGCAGAAGGCGACAGCAATTTATTAATGTTTCAAAATGATCATTAGCGTCTGGAAGGTACTGTTTATCTCATTAATGTTTTCACTGGCAAAGTATTGCAAAGGAAAGGCATCCGCGTACAAAAAGCCCCTGCTTAAGATCGGTTTAAGACCGTAGACATCCATGAGGTTGATTAATAAACTTGTTCTAAAACGTACAGCGGCCGGTTGCCTGAGGATCATAGACAATTCTATACAGTTCGATGGTACGCAACATGGAAAAGAATTGGCGCTAGAGAAATCATTTATGGCCACGAGTCTATATTCAACAAAAGGGTATCGTTTTACGATGACTAAAACACTGATTAGCTTTTACGAATCTTCCACATTTAGAGGCTAAGCTTCTTCAAACGTCTTGGGAAAATAAGTTTATTGTATACTCAGTGCATGATCTAATTCATTCTTTTCTCATTTTGCCAGTTTTAAATTACTGAATAATTTAAGAGTCAACTTTCTTTTCTCTTAATCAGATCTGATGATTACAGCACTTTCACACTACACATATGCAGAAGAACATGCGCATGGCAGAGTAAAGAGTAAGTAAAGGAAAACAACAAGGAGGGAGAGTGGAAATATTTCCAGTAAATATATACATGCCCTCAGGCCGCCACCGTTGTCTTCAATGCTTAACATTTTAAATTACAGTACATGACTAACTACTCGGATTTAAGCTTGTTGTGTTTTCTTATTGTTTACAAGAACGTCAGTGGAGAGTGCTTTAAAACTGAAATTTCCCAATGTTTGATCCTTTCATGGAAAGAGCTGACGACGTCTCTTGAGCTCCGTCATAACATCAACGCAACCCATGTGAGGGTAGCTAGGTAAAAGGTCTGTTGGGTTGATTGCCTCTATGTTTATGTTTTTTCTCCTTACAGACTTCGAATATCTGTGTTCTGCACAGCAATATTTATTATATACATACTATATATAGATGAGAACTTTTACCTCAAAATCGACCAGTATGAGGCATTCAGATACGTTCAGTAGGTAAATGCATGCTAATTTGGGTGAAGCCTCTCACCATAAAACATTTACAGTAAATCCCATGGAGCAAACTAGGAACATTCAGTTGACTTTCTTTATATTACTGCAGATTATCTGTCCTCACAAAGTATTGCCATGCTTTTGTACAATTCAGTACATATTGGAATACAAAATTAATATGTCTTCCTGTCAACTACTGCTACCAAGTATCATGTTTGTTGTTTAGTTCTCAAAGTAGACAGCAAGAAGGGTAAATAGAATTACAATCAAAGTGCGATGTAGGGCAAGTGAAGTTGTATAACTTTAACTATTTGAACTGCTGTAATTTAGATAAAGTACTGGTGGTAAAAAGCAAACCACTCTTTTTGAAAAGACATGTCGTTAGTGTCATGGGGCAGCCTTAATTTGATTTGTTTAGGCAACAGCGTCATTTAATCTGGCTTTTATCCAGAACATCTGTCAATAAAATATCTCATATTGATCAACCTCTCATCTCTGTGGAATACAACACTTAGGTTGAAACGCCTTCGTATAACACTAATCAGAATCCTTAGTCATAAATATACACAAGAGGGATCGAACTATAGGTGCAAAACAATATGATTGGGCAATGAATATAGACTATCTAGGAAGCGTCACAAGCCAGAGCTTTGCATCTAGAATTGGTTTATGATTTATATAAACTAGTTTGATGTGCTCCTAGCAGGTAGCCAACTTCTGTAATGTACCAAGCATAGATATGATAGCATGTTCCCTTACAAAGAAGAGGCTTGAAAACACGGCTAGTAACAAAATTTGAAAGAATGAAATTCCCAGGCTTTTCATTGCCGCTAGAGAGATTTTGTTCTGGCTTCTTGGTTTCTGATAAAACATTGCTCTTTATGATCCAAGCAACAGGGAAAAGGATACTGTTTAATAGTTTAATAGAAGCCACGTTTCCGTTATATGACACAAAAACAAACTTAGAATAAACTCGAAACGTTTCCTAGACTCGAGTGATTACAATCGTAAAATAGTACTATTTTTGTATAAGATTCCAAAACTTAGGGATTAGAAAAATTCTTGTTAATTTATAACCTTAAATACTACTCCGATTTTATAGAAGTGGATCTAGCGCATAAAATATCACATCCCAATCAAATTTGGTATCATGGCCTGTATAAGATGTTTTGGAAGTTTAAACTTTAAGATATTTTAATTTTTGCCTCATAGGATGTTCAAAACCAGAGTGTGATTTAAACGGAGCATTGTCATACTGTGCACCAAATGGCCGTTGCCATGCTAACCATGATACATTGCGCACGCGCATTTGCCGAGGAGCTCATTCAAGATGCTGTCGAGAACACTGCAATGGTCGTCACACATACTGGCTAGCTTGGTATCTAAACTGCGCGGTTGGATATGTTGAGAATCCGTCAATAACAAAGAAAAAATATTACAAGTGTTGTCAAAGGATATCCTTCAAATAAATCTAATTGATTCTTTACCTTGTATCTTAATATATGAGTTAATGAGAAAATAATTGATGATGAACTGCAGTGCAATGATTCTCATTCTTGTCGTGAAGTGATGTAGAAAGTAGTGTTATATTATTATTATCAGGAAAAACTCACAGAGGGGATTAGGGGAAATTATCATAGATTCTCTTTCAGAGATAATTTAAATCTTTCCTTGCGAGCAATTATTTCAAAATATTAGGCTAATTATTCAACGTTTTCCTAAGGTTTTTTGAGATGGTGTTTTGGGAGGTTACGTGAATAGGGGCCGTCAAAAAAGGGTAGACTATAAAAAAGAGTTGCAAAAAAAACTTCCAACAAACAATCAGAATTTGTGTGCTTGGGAAGTTGCAGAGACTGTCATTCTAGGATATAACTACTTGTTCGTTCTCAGCTCTAGTGCTTACTAGAATAAGAGAATCCTATAGAGGTAGGTGCCATTGTCACCCGAGTTGGTGGGATGCTTACTACTGCCAACAGTTCTTGCCTGCTCAAGCATCTATCAAATCTCACGGTAAGCTTTAGAGTTATACTAAAACGTATTGCATAAACTTGCACCAAACAGTCATATGCTGTTCTGTAAGTCTCGTGTGAGTGAATATGGACGTCTTGCTAATAAACCCTAAACATTCAGTTCTGTTTCTTTTAATATGAGAAAAAGAATTGATGTAAGGATAATAAATCTTCTGCTTAACTAACTTCCTACCATCAACATGCCCCTCTTGTTTCTTTCTCTCCATATCCATTGAGCCGCCAAAGGTAACCCCGTTACAAACCCTGATTTGCTTGGCAGGGCTTCATTTCGATGTTTCATTTACCCTTTGGGAAGAATATCCGATACTTAAGTACCTTTAAAATTGACTCTCTTAAATTCAGATTTTTGCTCAATCCTTGTTAAGAACTAGCACCAAAGTTTTTAGGCTAATCATCAAACTTAAAATGAGTAAATATAATGCAAGTACGTTACGTAGATGATTCGATGAGTAATTTTACGTTTGCTAAAATACGACGGTAAAAACACACAAATCTGGGGGGATCCTACATGAAAATATCATGGACATGGAAGTCAAATTGCTACAAATAAAAACAGTAATTGATACATAAACGTATCATTAAAGAAGCCAAATATTCTTTCCTTTGGCATCCTTTAAAAGGCATAGTATTGTGTTTTTTTCTCGAGTGGTTAAATCTCTTTATTAAAGTTTCTGGAATGGTCCTCTTTCTAATCACAAAATATTTCTTTCGAGTGTGACAGATGGTCAAAGTATTTACCTCAAAAAATTTTATGAACTTTCAAAATCTGAAATTTCATAAAAAGTATAAAATGATCCCAAACACATTTGGTTCAAATCCAAGGAAAGAAATACAACGCGTGACAAACAGCACGATCAGAGATGGCACGCAGACAGGTTCTTGGTTGTGTTCTGAAGCCTAGCCAACGAGACAAATACTGAAATGCTGTAAACAGGCTTCTGCATTAAGGGTTGTGTCAATGCCCTACAAAAAATAATGTAAAATTTCTTCCTTTTGCTAATAAAATACAAGTCAAGTGTGCCGCCAAAGGACCATCGTGTAATAGATATTCTATTACCATGGAATATATGATGTAACTGAATTTATCACATGTTTCTGAATACTATCTGTCCATCATAAACCTTCTAGGGCAGTTGTCCTAGCAACAATGAGCGACATTATGGGTTGCGTGAGGAACAAAGAGCCATCATGTCCAACTGGGTAACACGTGAGACTTTTGAAGATGGGGCCACCATAAATTGCAAAACTTTATTTACGCCCCGTGTAAATAACAGAATTTCCTTCAAAACATGTAGTACTAGAATGACTTTTTACTTTATTACTTCTAGCGCTAAATTTAATCAATTATAGTCAAGTAGTTTTTCGAAAACCTCAAGATCCCATTTTTCTCAGGTGTCCGGATCATAGACTAAATTGTTCGAATAGCCATCCTGCTTCAACCTTTTGACCTGCTGAAAGTTAGTTAAAGTTATAAATAATTTAGAAACCTCTACTGTAACACGTGCATTGCTACTATACCTCGATTTTACGTAAAAGACCCAAGAACAGCACGGGAATCAATCATAATCAATACAGTCTTAAAATCATATAAATTCAAGAGTGCTACAAGCAACTCAGAGCTCATCTGCATCGAAATAGAACAGCAGGAAGAAAGTCAACCTGTCGTCAGTCAGCATTCGGTATGTATAGTTATTTTATAGTTAAATGATAGCTGCGATATCAGCTTTAACGAAACGTTGTTTCATTGCAATTTCAGAGCTTAATGCTCATTACGGTCTGGAGTGCCAATTTTAGCATCTTTGCATATGTTGTCCTTAGTATGGAAATTTAAATATTTGTATTTGCGAATTGATCTACAGAACTTCCAAGATAACAGTGTGTGATTGCATCTACAATAGGAGTGAGGAACAGTCCTGTTAAAATATTCGAAATAAATAGATAAATATATAAACCAGAGCTTAAATGCCTTCTCCTAAAGAAAAACTCTGCTCCCATCTTAAAAAACCACACAGAAAGCTAAATAAATGATTTAAAACTACATCAAATACCTAGAAGATGCAATATGTCCAGGTGGATGTATGGGTCAGTTTATTTGCAGTTGCTCGCATGTCCGGCATGTGCATCTTCGATTGTTCAACGTGACTGTTGATCATACTATCAAACTAATATACTGAGTTCCCTTTTTAAAAAAATATTTTCTTTTATTTATTTTAATGATAAGTATCAATATTTGCATATCATGAATAAAAAGTGCTGACGAGCCCTCAATCATTCTGAATTGTTGATAAGTTGATACAGATTCAAAGTATTACTCTCTGGTGCTTAAATATGTAAGAGTCTTTCTCCGGTCATCATGTTTCCGAAAATATTTCATAAGTGCTTCAGTATGATGTTCTGTATTAATTTAGTTTAGTTGGTAAGATTGCAAGGTGTCTCGGTATCATGTGTAAATATCATGAGGATAGAGGAGAGAATATGTTTTATCCATTAAAAGTAATGAGGGTATCTTCTCTTGAGCCTCTTTGATGTTTAAATACCAGAACAATACTAAAGTACTACTAAAGTACAACCAGCTATTATCGATGATAATGCAATTTGTTTCGTGCCAAAGAACATCTTCAGTGACCATTTTGATTGTTAGATCATACTTTCAAACCTGATCCATGTTTTTAGTCGTCCTACGCTGTCCGTGAAATGTCCATCTTAAACTCAATCTGATTTTCATTCACAGGTCAGGTTATCATATTAAACGAAGAAATGTTGAGCATTACAGTGACGTCTCTTCTTTTCGGTATGTACTCCTTTAAATTCATGTATTCAATTCATGAAACCCGAAGGTCACTTTAGCTTGACATTCTTTTCTGAATAACTTTCCGAGTGATTTCAAGAGATGTGATCACCGCAATAGGAAGTATTTTATGACACGACTTACCTGTCACTTAGAGCACCAATGTGTTGACGTCTTCACACCCTTGTCCGAAGACACCAATTTTGTTCTAAATCGAGGAGATGATCCGACCATAGAACGTCCTCACACAAACCATCGTGTCTAATACTTCTTTCTAATATCGAGTACTGTACCTTAAAATCTGGAAGTAGTATCAAGAAAAAACTGCTAAGTTAGTTAAATTTACAGAATTATGGAGTGGCTTCAAATAACAAGGTTTTGGTAGAAATATTTCCAAAAGTGAAGAGAAAGTATCTCGATGTTATAGAAAGGTTTTCAATTTTGTTTTCAAGATCTTATCTTTAAGACATTATGACGTCACTGTGAAGGACTACAATTTTTTTCTCCTAAAATTATTTTACAAGAATATTGAAGCGGAAATGTTGTCAAAATAATAATGAAATAAAGTACAACCTGAAGGTGGATTAGAATTGAAAATGATACGCTTTCTTATGAACGTTATATGCGTATCATAATCATAAATACAAGATAAATAAAACAAATGGTCTTCTCTTGTTTTGAATGTACCTATACGTGTAATAGTATCAATACATAAATCAGTTAATCCTATTTTAATGCCCCGATAATATCGCGTCTGCATATTTACCCAATAAACATAAATATACCTCACTGAAATTATGCATCGTTTTAACCCATAGTTAAATTTTTTTAACAATTTTGTGATACGAACAAAATAAGGGCATTTTGAGGCTGAATTAGGGATAGAAATATGAGCGTCAAACCTCAAGGAAATTTTACTTGTTCTTACGAAAATCAATGAGTGTATGGAAGAAAAGACAGATGCAACTTCTTCTCAATTTTAACTTTAATTCGATAACGTCAGGTTGGCATTTATTTATAGATTGTGCTGTTATATAACATTGCATCTGCAATGTTTGACGACACGTATTTGACACTCATCACAACAATTCTCGAAGAATAGTTATGGCAATAGGGAACAGAGCAATGGCATTAAAATAAGACAAAAATCTATAATAAGCAAGAGCAGTGAAGCATATTTGAATCCAAATTAATGATCAAAACAATGAATGTAGTGTAGTAATCTTTGTTGCTGTGCAACGCATCAAATTTGTAGCCAAACGCAGTGATATTTTGCAATCAAACAACACTCTCTCGAAATTGGGACAAGCGCAAGATCTAAACAGTCCAAACCTACGTCTCTACCGGTGTCGGAGAAATATGGTCAGCTTATATTAATGGCATGGCAGGAGAAGTGTGCTGACAATGCATCCATAAAAGCATGAGGCGACAACACAAATAATCCAGTGTCAATAACAAGAAGTAAGATATTCCCATATTGATTCACACATATGATTATAATGATCGCAGTAATTGAAATAGATAAAGCTTCAACAAACCAATAAACCAACGAGTGTGCAATTTTGTATATTTCATCCAGCAATACACTCTTTACACTTTCTCTTGATGTCAGCAGCTTTACACGGCCGCCAAGCAACACTCGTTGCAAGCCCACAATCAGGGAAATATACAACGAATAGAGAGAAGAATAGGCACAATAGGCACATTTCACTCGAGAAAAATGCACATAAAACACTATTATTTTGCTGCTACCCCGTTTACTCGCATTGACATAATAATGTTAGTTGATTTAATGAAAATATAGTGCTATAATTAAGTAAAAGAGTCGATACAAAGTCAAAAGTCCATAATGTGCGATACTCTTACCATTATATCGGTGATACTTCGCTTTTTCCTGGAATTTGTCTCTTTAGTAATGTTGATTGAGATAAACATAATTTCCATGTTAGTTGCTAGAGCAGAAGTGTGACTAATTGAGATACAGGTTCTTCATTCAAGTATAACTTCTCTTCTTATAGTTCTGTGGTATCGTGTGAAAATTCCATAAGAAGAAGAAATCGATTATGAAACTACAAGAGTTATGTAAAACTCACGTGAAATGAATAATAACCATTGAAACAAATATATAGTTCTCAAGTCGAACAAGCACTACTTGAGTAAGAGAAAGAAAAATACCTCGAATAAGCTAGGATAAACCCCGGGTGCTTATTTTAGGAAAAATGTTTTTGTTGGTGCTTATTCCAGGGACTGTTTGAGAGGACTTATTTGGTGGCAGCCAAAAATCTTACCAAGACAATATCTTATTAATTTTTTGTGTTTTACTGAGGTGAAGAAATTTGATGGGACTTCTTTAAGGATGTATGGCACTGGCAAGCAAGAAAGCGGCAAGACGTTTTTCTTCAGAGTGGCAGCAATGAATAAGCATACAAACCAGGCAACAAACTAGCTGAGCAGCTAGCTTAATTAAAGTGATTTCTCTCTGCAATGATGTCTTTATTAAATTAGATAACAAAGTTAACACGTACTCTTATTTGTTCATCCTCTCAGGCATCACATTGGTAATTGGCTGTCCCTATGTAAGGAATTTTGGAGGAAGATTTAGAAGTAAGGAAATGAATAGCTGAATTTTAGCACTTTGTATTAAGCAGTTTGTTATCTTATGTCTCTGTTTGATATATTACAACAAATGAATTGTATCTCTCTTAAGTGACGTAAAAACATGATTGATTATAAATCGTGCCATTTATACCTGTATGCACTTCAGGTCTGTCGCCAGGGAGGAATGTCTGGGGGTCACGCTCCGTGATAAAACGTTAACCCCCTCTTGTCAAAGTATTGCTACATTGCTTAGTGCTTAAGTAAATTCTTGACACAAGATTGAGGTATAACACGCGGAAGATTATCCATTTTCATCCCAGTCACTTTTGCAAATTTGTAAATGAGAATTTTTTTATTCAACACGTTTCTGCTTGATTGTAGCGATATCGAGCGCAATGTTTAGAACAAAATTATTAGTGAAATGCTAATAACTACATTTTGGTTATGATAAGGATTATCGCTCTCTACTGTGCCATAAATTTATATTTATTATATATTTTATGTCAATATTTATCGCACATTGGATATCTATACTTTCCGGGACGACTACACAGGGGGATAGGTGGGAGGAAGTCAGAGAAATCCATTAGAAACTGTCGCCCACGGTTCACAAACAAAGAATATCTAACTGTCTTATGTTAACCTTATGTGGATTGTTGAATATGGCCTTAAATGTAAATGTAAAGCACTCCTCGTACGTTTTTGGGGTGTTAAAAAATATAAAACCAAAGGGTACTCAGTCATTTTTGGCAGCTCACGATATAGGGGCAAGTGTCCTCCGCCAACTGTTGTTATCAGTCATGTATTCCCGATACATTTCATTTTCATTGAATGTCCACATATTGTTTTCTTTTAGGGTGTACAGGCCCAGAATGCGACTTGAATGGTGCACTATCTTATTGTTCTCCAAATGGGAAAGCTTGTAACTTGGGCCATGAGCAAGTTCCTGGGGGCTGCGGAGGAAATACTATCTGCTGTCGATCAATTTGTCATGGTCCAAGATCACACTGTGTTGCTCATGGGGCTCCCTGCACTCCTGGATTCAATGAAAAATCAGGAAAGTGCAAGGTTTCAGGCTATAAATGCTGTGCACCTTTAGATGTTGCATAATGATCCATGGCGATACCTATAGGCTGAGAAAAGGGGGAGAACAAACCGTTTGAAGCAATCGAGATGCTATCAAGAAAGAAGGGAAGAGAGAGGATAGCTCTCGTTTACCACTGTCTACCAGCTGTTGCCACAAGGATTCGCTCATTAATTAAGGAAGGTAGAAAGAAAGAATATGGACAACTTGTAAATAAAAATGAAAAGCCAGTTGCTATATAAAACAAATACTTGGGGAAAGGAAGGTCAAGTGACCATTTCATCAGTTTGGAAGACATGCATTGAATGGGTAGTTCTGCGCAATCAATCATCGCTATCTCAGACAAGAAACTCATGTAGAACAAAGTTAGTTTAAGCCCAATTTGATCTAATTCAGAGTCCACTTCTTCAAAAACGGTTCGATAGATGTGTGTGCATAGTGTCGGTGTTCCTTTTCCATCTGTAATAATCCATCGTCAATTCACATCCTTCTAATAGTTTTTAAAACCTGAGGAAGGTTTTTCTCTGTCTATGTACATTCCTATCATTCCAGACCATAGATTATTTACATTAGTTTTATAAAACAGCTCGAAGTGCTAATTTAATATTTCACCAGACAAAATGCCAAATATAATAGACATTCTAACGAGGTACACAACAGTCATTATTACCATTAGGATACAATCATTAGGATAAAATTTCATGCATATTTTTTACTGATTTTGTTTGTTCGCCTAAAAGGTATTACAAATCTAATGGTTTTGAAATGAGCACCATTGCGTATAACTTTTGGTTGTCAGATAACAAATTCCACAGAAATAAGTCCGCCAATTCAAATACACCAAGGGCAAGGAGACGTAAGCACCCAGAGATGATCAAGATAGATGTGACATGAAGTCAAGTGGGAGAAATAATCATAAATTGACAGAGTCGTCCTTGCATTTGTGTCTTTGTTCTTGAGGTTCAACCCACCAAATGAAGTATTAGATTTACGTCTAATTCCCTTTTATTCAGTTGTGAGTAAACACTGTGCCCCAATTGATGACTTCTTAAGTTTATTCATTCTTATCGGAGAGTAGAGAGAAAGCAGAAGCGACAGTAGAAGCCACATCTTTCCTTGAGCACACGCAAGCCTCGTTTTTAATACGAGGCCTAATATGTAGTTACAAACGGTTTGCATCTTGATTAGACTTGATTACGTCGTGTATGAGCAGCTGAAGGTAATCTCGTTCTCGTCTTCCAAAACCGTGGTATCAAACCCAAATTTGTAGTGAGTTGAAAAAAGAAAGTAAAGATCGAGTATCTGTGGCTATAGTAACGAATTATAACGCAATCTTCAAATTTACAAGGGCTTTATTCATACAAGTATGACCGGGCATCGCCTGGTCACACAAGCGTGAAGAAACTCTATAAAGACTTTAAACGTCCTGTGTCCTTTCTGCCTTTTCTCTGTTCTGTGCTCAGATATAGTACCCTTCGAGTAATTTAATAGGGCAATCTTCAATAAGCTCTGTTCGCCACAATCCGAATTGTGGGAAAAATACTGTATACAATAGGAGCATTAAAATGGAAGTATTCAACTTCCCTAAAAATGAGAGGCTGTCATTAATAGTTTTTGTAGCAATGTTTAAGATTGCTTCTGACAGCCCACCGGACTGAATGTTAAATGGATGTATTGATGTACGAGAGTTCATTGTAACGAAATCTGTCACAAGCCATGTAATTCTCAGGCATAGCCTGTAAAATGTGTTGTATGTACGAATCATAATCATGTAAAAACCATTGTTCTCCATTCTTCGCCCAGATGAATGTATTGAAGTACGAGAGTCTTATATCCGAGGAGTTAAGAGGTCTAGTAACTAGTGGCATATTGCAGAGGGTGGGGGGCACAGTTCCTATATTTTTTACTAACTTCTATTATGCAAGAGGCACCTAATAGACAAATACACCTGTAATCGAATGCTGAGTCAATTTCAAATCCACTACCAGAAGTCCCAGTAACAATCCAACACTGACTTTGAAACAAATACTAGTAGCTTGGATTTTTCCTCGCGGGGGCAATACCGCTACAAACCTGGCCGTAAGGGGGGAAATGCCGCCTGTTCCCCCCGCAACTACTCGCCTTGAGTAAAGCATTAAACAGTTACATACACCTTTCTGAAAATATCAGAATGTCAGAAAAAGTCAGAAGTCAGAAGATCAAAAGGTCAAAATGTAAATGGTCTAAATACGGCGAGGAAAAGATACACGGATGATTTGTGAAGTGATTTACCCCTGGATAATACCTTTAAGTACGCTCTCTTTTAATTTATTGTATGATGATGGGATAAATAAACCTGACTGTAGATAACAAAAAAACCTTTGAAAGAAAACCAAAAGGTTTCTGTTAGTAACACAAATATAGACCGAGGCGCTAAGTTGATTTAATTATTTCGTTTTACCAACTTTCTTTTAGCTTAATTCAACTGCTTCAGAAGATCAGATTTCCATATCTGCCTACTGAAGAAGGCTTATACGCCGATTAAACTTATATTTTGGCGTAATCACATTTTTTGTATCAAAATTATGTCAAATGGTAAAAGGTTCCTAAGAAAATAAAAACATGCAGACCTTACTTGTCGAAACTAGCTCCCATGAAATAGCCTTTACACTCGATGAATTGTTTATATAGTCCAGAGCAGTCTCCATTTTAAACAGTTTTTATGGTAAGTCTTTGTCCGTTTTCATGCTTTTGTTATTGCTTCTTTTGCTTCTTACCTGCCTGTAGTTGCTTGCTGGCACTCCGGGCTTGCCTGTCGCCTAGGGATCATTCAAAACCTACGTACGTCCGGAGGAGGGGGTACCGAAAAAGCGAACAAAAACGAATAATTTTATGGGGGAGGTGGTACGTCATACCTTGGATATTGCAAACATCTATTCACGGCTACAATACTTTTCTTGAAGTTGAAGTCTTTAAGTTTTTGTTAATTGATGCGTATCCGTTGTTTTTTGCCCCACATCTGTACATAACTGTATCCCTTGTTCATTTGCGACGGTGATGAAACTAATACTCATTGCAACAACTATCAGTATGTGCCTGACAAGGAATGAAGTAAGTTATTCATCGTTTTGATACCTACTTTGCTGGCAAATTTGCTTTCCATTCGTGTATTCTTTATCCCTGTATTATGTTCGGTTCAATGATACAAATTATCATCGATAGTGTCATCGTTCAGATCTTGAAGCACGCTATCGTGCGAATAACACCCAATTTCCCTTTCATGACTGGTGTTGAAAATGCAACATAACACAGTCCCTTTTTTCCTTGTATAACGTTAGAATAAGCAGTGGAATAATTCTCAAATTCGTTTACTAGAACACGAGATTCAAATTGATCGAAAACGTCCTTTTGCGCTTCTGACGGCGAGGGTGAGGGTGGGGGCTAGTCACGGTAAAAGCAAACGTTCGTAAGAGCAGGGGGTCTGGCCAAAACGAACATAGACGAACATGAGGGGGGGGGGGGTAAAAATAGTCGAAAATGAGCGAACGTACTTTTTGAATGGCCCCTGGTAGTTGCTGCATAGTTTTGAAAAGATTTGATCCTCGTGTTGATAACAAAGTAATACAAGACACTTGTATCGAAAAAATGCCTTTCAATGGACGGCTGGATTATGCTGGAAGACACTGTGTAGAGAATAAGGTTCTTTGTGACACATGGCCATTAATGGAGCAAGGTAGAATGCTCGATGTTATGACCTCACTTACCGTAGAACTTTGCTTGGAGATGATACTCGTAATTTTGTGTTTACGGCTGGCCTCAAAACCTTTTTCATACCCGCGGTCTATTATGAGCAAGCCCATGCGGCCAGATACCCCATTCCACAATTAGTATTAGAACATTGATAGTTTTTAGAAGTTATATTCGCCGGAGGAGAAGGAGGGGCAAGACAAGGAGGAGGAAGAGGAGTAGAAAAAGGAGGAGAAAGAAGCGGAGAAAGAGAAAGTGCAGGAGAGGAGCAGGGGAGAAGGACAAGAGAAAAAAGGACTGGAGAATAACAGAAGGGCCGGAGGTAGAGAGTGATGACGGTGGGGAAAACGATGTGGCAAAAAATGAGGTCTGGAAGAACAACAAAGGAGAGGAGGATGGGGGTAGGGGAATGTGAAGGCGAATTACAGAGAATCACAGCGTACTAGGGTCACAAAAATACACAGTATACAACAATAACGATACAGATCTGGATAGGATGAGAGCGTAATCATGAAAACAATGAAAAGGAAAATAAAGAAGGAGATTAGGAATGGAAATAATGATTTTTGATTAACAAAACGAACATCCACTAAAATAGCACTCATATAAATATGATGATAATAGGAATAACAAAAAGTAGTCAAGAACATCTCATTCAAGTAGTCTAACTGTTTTTAATGAATTTTTACAGACCTGTACTGTTAGACAACATTATGCACACAACATACACATCTCTACAAAAGTATATTGAAGGAGGAACTGCTATTCAGCCCTTGCTCAGCAAGTGTAGAATATCAATCTAGATCAAGTGACATCTGCATAGATGGATGTATTCAAATGGGATCCTACAACACGCTTCGCTAAGAGAGGATGGGAGTAAACCTACTTCAGACGAGGAACGCGTAAAATGCTAGAAAGTCCAAGATGTACTTTCCTAGAATAGTTCGAGATGTACTTTCCTAGAATAGTTCGAGATGTACTTTCCTAGAATAGTTCGAGATGTGCTTTCCTAGAATAGTTCGAGATGTACTTTCCTAGAATAGTTAGAGAAGTACTTTTCCACAAGGATTTTTTAACCTTGTCGAGTGTACTATTCTAGAATCAAATTAGGGTTAGGAAAAGGGTTAGGGTTAGGGCACTAGTATCTACTCCCGCAAAGGGATTCTAGGAAAGTACATCTTGGCAAGAAAATTTCTATAATAGTACAACTTGGAAATTCTAGGTTAGTATGCACCCTAAAATTCTAGCATATTATAGCGTCCCCTTCACACATTATTGGGGATTCCTGAGTCATTATCAAATGCTCTTAAAAAACGGAATACGAATATAACTTCATATCCTTGGGCTCTTTCCAAATCGGACCCACAAAATCAGGAGTGTTTATCCGATACAGAAAATGATGTACACGACACGAATCTTATAAATTTGAGATACAGCCTCGAGAATAATTTCACAATGGAGTGCCAATGGGTGTTAATGTTATACAGTTTACTTGCGGAGACTTGTTATCCTTCAGGCCATTAATAAGGGGCTTCATAAAGAACATGACAGAACTAATTACACACTTAATAGTTATTCTGGAGACGATTTTGCTTCCTTGCTTGCAAAAATAAGTTTTGCTTTAATCAAGAAAACTTGCGTCTCCTAGGAAGACGACGTTTGGACTGAACGTTCTATTGATTTGTTCGATAAGGTGTGTTTACAAAAGGACAAATTGAAAGAAAGTTGAAAAATATTCCCACATAAATTCCAGCACGAGTTTTTATAACTCAACGGGTCTCCTAAGGTAAAATTCAAAATGTACATTGAAAGTTTAGGCTTTTACTCGCATTTTTATGTCATGGCTTGTTAATGGCCAATTTGAAAAAAAACCATTGCAATATGGAATTTTCTGCCATATTGTTTGTATATATGCCAAATTGAACTATTACAAAATGTGACTATCCAGAACTTCTTTAGCGGTTTCGAAGGTTAATGGAAACGTCTTACCTCGTACCAACAACTTCAAGTCACTCACTATTACGACAGCTGTATAAATGGCCACATAGCTAGACAACTTTGTTGGCTAGGTGGGGAGGGGAGTGGCTGCTTTTCTACTCAAGCTAATTTTCTAACTACTTTTGGTGACTAGTGTACTTTGTTTCAAAGGTTTGTATGAAGGCACTTGTAAGCGCTGAATGGCGGCAATGCCCCATCGTACCCGCCCTTGGCTTCGTGCCTCCTCAGACGTGAAATACGAGAGGGAATACAACTCAACTCTACAGGACAGTTGCTTTCCTCAGGCACGGTTAAGAGAACTTTTAATAGAAATTCGGTGAAATAAAAGAATGCGACGGTTGACAACAACAGGGCAGCCGTAAAGTTGCTCTATTGTAGCACTATGGCAAATGTTTTACTTCGTTATAAAAGTATAGAATTACTGGGGCAACGATCTAGAAACGATCGAAAGACGATCGAAGCTTAAACAAGGTTTATTGAACTATTAGCAACTTCTGAACTAAGGATCTTAACCATGATCAAGGATATTGAATCCACATCCTGGCAAGAGAAGTTTTAACTCATCTGCAGTGCGTTATGAATTAGTCAGAATCGTCTTCTTAATCCATGGTGCAAGTACGCTTACTTTCGCGTAAACACCGTATTTGTGCGGCGTCGCACATCCATGGCCCCAACTAACAACCCCAGTAAGGAACCAATAACCGTCTCTGTTTCGACAGGCAAGGGGTCCTAAGGAATAGAAAGAAAACATATAATCTACAGCTGCAAAATACAAATCATGTCAAGAGTGCATGTCAATTTTCTAAACTGCACTGAGACAATCATGAAGGCTGCTGTTGTTGTAATAGTTGTTACAACTTCATGAAGCGTTATTATGGAATGCAGCCTAAGGGTCACATGACACCATTTCCATAGCATGTACCACCTTCAACATGTCAGTATTGATTGATTTCACTTTCTACAAGAAACGATATAGCTTTGTTTGCCTTTCGAAGGAAAACTTGATCTGCCGTTCCTGCGATAAACACATATCACATAAGAAATATTGGCATATATTTCATGCTGACTAATACGATATATAAACACATGCTATCAATGTTTAAAACAAGAATCTCTAGCTTATAGAGCCCTTCAAAGATAAAACAGTAATCCAGCTCTACTCCATGCGCTCACTATATCACAGGATGATATTCATTGAGTAGGTCTGGTTAGACTGAAAATCATAGCAAAGTCACGCATAACTAATGACTTCAGATTACCTCTTGAGATTTCGATAATCTGCACACACTGATGTTTGGCAAATAAAAAATACCGGGTAAGAAGTTTTTAAAAGAGTGGAAAATTTGACTAACAGCAATTATATTAGCAGAATATCTAGTTAACATTAAATAAGAACAGCAATGAGATCTCCTCTTATAACTGAAGACCGTCTTTGTCTTCCACTAGTGCAATTGGGTTTGTACCTCGCAAAAACATAGAGAGAGGGGAGGGGGTAGCAGTAGCAGCTATAATGGCATTTAGCCAAAAAAGCTAAACGGCTGATAATCAGGTGCATTTAAAGCAAAAAAGTTTATATGCCTGTTTTTAGCGTTAGTTTACAAATGGAAGGGTAGTAAGTTGTCAGAAACAGGAAGGAAAGGTGCACATATGACGCACTGTCCAAACCCAAACGGGGCATGTTAGGAACCCGAATGGCACTGCTGACTACATCTAGAGCCCAACGAGAATTTTCTAGGTTCTAAATAGTTTGCATTTTAATTTATAATGCAATAGAGGGCGTCACTGTTTCCAGAACTGCTAAAGGTCTAGCTTCTTTAGTCGCTTACCGATAGATATCAGGCCGCATAACCCCTCAAAACAAGAACCCCGTAAAAAAATCTGATTTATGCTAAATCCTCCTGTTCAACTGTGAATATCTTTTGAAACGTAAATCAATAAACAAAGAAAGTACTATCATTACCTCCACTATCTCCCTGACAAGCATCAACTCCACCTTGGGCATATCCAGCGCAAAACATGTTGGGCAGTATCCTTCCCTGATATGAGATTTTATGGTTACAAACTGCTCGTGATACCAAAGGTACTTGTGCTTGTCGCAGCGCTTGAGTCTGTATACCTCCTTGTTTAATTCGACCCCAACCGACAATGAAGCACTTTTCACCTACACGAGAAGAAGTATCGCGAGTGTGATTGCACGGAAGCTAGAAGGTCGAGCTTATTAATAGTGGCCTGGGTATAACTTTCAAAACAACTAACCCAATCAATATCGGACAAACTATCTAACTTTACTAAATAACTTAAATCGCTAACCTTAATCACTAACATAAGTAATTTATTAACCCAACTAACTTACCTTGCTAACTTTACCTAGCTAAACAACCTAGCTCACTAATCTAGCTTAACTAACTAAACCAACTCGCCAATGTAACGAACTAACCTAACTAAATAACGTAACTAACTTAACTTAACTAAGTTTACCAAACTAACTTAACCAAACTAACTTAACTTCACTAACTGAACCTAAATAAGTTAGCCTAACGAAGTTGACCAAACTAACTTAACCAAACTAACTTAACTTAACTAACTGAACCTAACTAAGCTAGCGTAACGAAGTTAACCAAACTAACTTAACCAAACTAACTTAACCAAACTAACTTAACTTAACTAACTGAACCTAACTAAATTAACCTAACTAACTTAACCTAACTAACTTAACCTTACTAACTTATTTAAGCTAACCTAACCAACTTAACCTAATAAAGTTAACCTAATAAAGTTAACCTAACTAACCTACCCTACTGACTTGGTAAATAACGAACTAGCAAACAGAATAACTGAATAGTCACTGAACATCCCACCTTACCAATGAAACCCATACTTTCAGTAATTAACTCTATTCGTTTATCTTGATTATATCTTGATGAGAGCCAAACGACAAACATTGATTCCAATCTGTGCTTCATAATGTACCCACAATTACGCGTGCTTATAAACAAACATTGCTATTGATAGTCTTTACGGCAACTTCTTCAAAAATCTATTGGATTACAAACATGTTTTGAATTAACTTCAGGCCCGAGCACTTATATATGGAAGTTGCACTGATAAAACTGATCGAAAAACCTGGTGGTGGTGAGAATTTGGGATCGTCGACCTAACTTGGTTGAGTCGCCGATTTCGGTGCGAGAGGTCCCGCGTTTGATCCTCGGCAGCACCAATAAGCATTCATATCTATTAAGTTAGTATATATATATACTATATATATCAAGTATCCTGCTATTTGCCTGAAGATCGCCTCAGCGTGAAACTCGGAATAGCAAATGTCCCGTGTCTTCCTTTAGTGATTTACTTATAAATTGCTCTGTGCTTACTTATTGAGCACTCTTGCGGATGGTTACTCACCACATATATTTGTTATATTAAGTTATATATATATATATTAACCTGAGTTGGATCCCCTCAAGCGCCGTATGCATTTCATGTTTACTGAGTTCTATACGACGTATTTCATGACTGCTAGAGCTGAGGACTTACAAATGGAAATGGCACTAATGAAGCTAATAGCGAAACGAAAAAAGATTAGGTTGCTTGTGATGGTGAGAATTTGGGATCGACTTCGCGGCGACCACAACGAGGACTTAACCACTGCGCTAAATAGTTCAAATTCTCACCACCAACAACTGTCTAATTTTTTACAGTTTTTCTCGTCGCTTCATCAGTGCTTTTTCTATTTGCAATTAAAAACACTTAAAAATTGGTTTAAAATTTGCTCAGCTTTAATGTTAAATGGTAATTTATTCCAGAGTACAGGAGCTGTTATTGAATAAGCCATATTAACCAAAACTTCCTTGCTTTTACCACGTGCATATTAAAACTGCACGAAATAGCGAAAATATCTTAGTACTAAAATTTTTAACATAGGTTGGTTTGTCATAGTGGTTACACTTAAAGCAGATCATATAAATTCAGCTCTAAAAGCTACAGAAAGCTCAAGTAAACACTTAAAGACTGGTGTAATATTATTGTATCTTGAGACAGCTGCATTCTCTATACGTTGACGTTTACTCAAATGTACAGCTACCAATCCGTAAAACCAGTAATCGAGGCGACCTAAAAGTAACGCATTTAAAATGCCCGTGTGGTCCTTCGAGTCAAATATTTCCTAATCCGGCGTACTTTTTACAGGTAAAAACTCTTAAAAATTTTATTACAATCAGTCACTAAAGTCACGTTTTCTTCGAATCATGAGCTAAGTATTGACACTTTCGGCACTTAAATAAAGCCCGTAACGAAAGTATATGACTTTGAGCGAGACTCGCGGAAACTCGTCATGGCTTCAAAGCAAGCATTGCTATTGCAAGGGCTTGAGATGTTCAATATCAAAAGCCACCACATCTTCATAAGGGAATCCATCTATCTTCTTGACAAGCATCGACAGCGCATGCGCCTCAAACAGCACAACATAGTGCATTCTTACCATGAAAGCAGGTCAACCAGAACAATGGTTTGCACATACCCGCAACAAATACAAGAACATCACTGTCAAAGTAAGTTACCTGTTTTGAACTGTTCGCGTTCATTTAAACACAGTGTTCGAATAGATTCTTTGACAGGGGCTGGTTTCTCTAGTTTTAACAGTGCCAGATCATTACTGTGCGTGCTCTTTTGATATTTTGGGTGCTTTATAATCTTGGCAATTTTTATCTTTTCAGCTTTAGGACTCCAGTATACATTATCGCCGAGAGACACCTATGGAAAATCAAGAAATTACTATCAAAGAAATAGACAACACTTTAACGGGTTTAATATTAGGAGAAAAACTGTGAGGTCTCTAGGATTTGAGAACGCCAGAATATGTCATCCACTAAGGTTGTTCGTGTCTAAGACCATGTTCACATTTTACCGGATAGGTTTTCACTTCGTTGCGCTTCGTTTTCTCCTCAATGAGAACAGTACTTAAAAACTAATTACTTGTACAACATATCACTTAAAAACCGCCGCGCCGCGAGTTGAAAATCACTGTGGAGTGACCTGCTTTGTATGTGAACAGAAGGCCTATCCGCTAGGTGCTTTTCAAGTCGTTATGAAAACCTGTCCGCCACCTGAATAGCCTTTAACAGCTTTATCAATTTGGAATACTCTTTATTACAGCGTTTTCAATTTTGCATAAGACACTGGCCCTTGGAAAACAATTTCATCTTTGCCACAAAATACACCCCTAACATACAGGACCGAAGGTATCCTATATTTCCTTTATCCAGGTCCAAACCATACGTTCCCTTCCTGATTTCTTCTGTCAAGACGAAACATGATGATAAGTATTTGATATTTGCATCTTTAACTTTCGCTGAGATGCGTAAGCAAAAACTATTGCTTCTACGGGAATGTCAAAAAGGAAGTTTTGAACGTGTTGTCTAATTCTGACTTCCTCAGATTCATTGGAAATATGAATAGTGAACATACCCACTTTCAGTCTTGTGTCGTTGTATTTATCACCTCATCAAAAATAAAGATGAAGCCTGCGGTCAAAGCTGCAAAAACGTTTTCTTGCTATTATAGACGAATCTGTGTGAATCGTTTAGTGCAATGAAGGAATTAGAGACACTGTACTGTGCTAGAGTATCGTACCCATGTCGGATTACTATGGGATTAACTTTGACATCTTTTTAAGATTATTTAAGATTACTCCAAGCATACGTTTTGATTTTATTATTACTGTGGTCGCCTAACTAATAAACATATGCCCATGAGAGG
Organism: Carybdea cf. marsupialis auct. non (Linnaeus, 1758); assembly: GCA_010016065.2. Taxonomy (NCBI): domain Eukaryota; kingdom Metazoa; phylum Cnidaria; class Cubozoa; order Carybdeida; family Carybdeidae; genus Carybdea; species Carybdea cf. marsupialis auct. non (Linnaeus, 1758). The sequence continues at coordinate 28,173 of JAAAKL020001116.1, forward strand.
TAACGAACCATGGGGATCCTAAAAGTGTAACAATGTAACAATTACGATGTTCACACCTGTAAGGGTGTTTGAATTGCTGGTCCTTACAACTCTAAATATATCGACAGTCGCTTTAACCACTCAACAACCCTGGACCAATCAAATGAATATCAAAGAACCCCTTGCGTGGCTAGTTGGTATTTTAAGTAGCAGAAACTGTACAAATCTCGACCACTAGAGCTCTAGAAAAATTTTTAAAACTAATGCAACCTTACCCCACCGAGATCGGTGGTGCTTATTTTGGGGACTACGTAGAAATTTTTAAACTTGTGGAAGAAAGAGATAATCGGGTTATAAACAACGTTATATCAAACATTACGTGCATTGCAACGACAATAACAACAAGTACTTTACAGTTAACAAAGCAATAACATATATCTGTCAGGCAACTTCTAGCTCTACTAAGTACGGGCGTTTCTCGATTTTGTCGTGTACGGGAAGGCCTACCAGAGCTCTAAAATGATACACACTACTGCAATTGACCTGGCTTAATTATTTCGTGACGTTTAATTTTTAAATTAGTATAAAAATTATTTTCCTACAGTCAATGTTGCATTGTAGTCAGTATAAAGCATTATATCATATTTCACGAACGTCACATCTAACGATATGCCACATACAAATTGCACGGGATAAAACCGAAATAAAACGATAAAACTGTTGCAATTTTAAAACTACGAGTCTCTCATTTAGAATTCCTCTCATCGAGACCTTTAGAATCAATGTATATTACTATTTTCAAGGAATTTATCGAAAACCTAAAATTCAGACATTTCCGAAAATGACGTCATGTAAGGTCACGTGACTTGTTTTCACAAAAATAACCATACAAAAAGCATTGAAAATTTTGAGAAAAAGTCATAAAGTCCAGAAATAAAACAAATTTCCCTTCACATTAAAACACTTTTAAAATATTCGGCCCAGGGCCTAGTAGCCCCCCTCCCCTTCGTACTTGGTAGGATTACCAGGTATCTTATACTGTCAAAGCTGTCGAAGCAGCCAAGGTCGCAGTTGAAAGCCACATAGGGTTACGAACGGGTTATGGCAAATACCAAAAATGCAAGATGGAATGAATTACCCTCGGTATTTGAGCACTGAATAATCAATACTATAAATTGTGAAAAACTGTCAAATGTTTATCACGTTTATTTTTTTTCTATTCCTTTCTGTTCTCGTTCTTGCCTTTTTGTTTTTTTAGTTGCCGTTGTTAAAATGCGCACCAATATAAACTTGAAAAATCTTGGAAACATCTCCAATTATATCATGCGGCTGTGGTAGAAATGTTGACCGGCTTGGGGAGGTTTGATTGTATATATATTTAAGCGTTACAAAGTCCCACAGGTCCCATATAATGATAGATTTTTATGATGACCTCGGTCTGCATTTCCTCATAATTATTAGTCATAACTTGTCATTTACACCCCCCTTCCCCAAAGTACCATGTAACAACGGTGATGGGAAAAAACATTTAAGTGAAGGTGAAATCTAGCGACACCCCAAGTGCTAACATAGTTGGTGCAGAGCCAAAAAATTTTTGCAATCAAACGTCATTGATGCACTAAAAAAAAGGTATTTCCGCATCAAATTCCCGAAATAGCACCTCCTTTCCATAATGTCTGTAAACTCATGGTTCTGCAAGTCAGCAATATAACAAACATAAACAAAAAAATTAACGTCTGTCACCCGATTAAAGCAGGTTTTTTGTGCTCTAAGTACCTATTTTAATGGACAAACTATTGATAACAACAGGTATTGAACTCACCCTGTACGGTCCTGGTCTACTATAAAGAAGCTCAAGGCAGTGAGCAGCAGTAAGACAAAATTGACGGGCAACCAATGTTGAACCGCAAACAAATTTGCCATCTCCATCGAGAATAGCACCCATCCATGGCCAAGCACCTTTCCTTGCGGTAGTTCCACCAACAATGAACGGACTGTGTGATAATGGTGGGAAATACTGCAGTCCACACACATATAGCCCTAATAAATGAAAAAGAACCAGACATAACCAACTTAATAAGGGAGACACGCGTTAAGTAAAACGGTTTCAAATTGTCTATTTCGTTGGACAGGGCCAACGAGGCATAAAGATCGTCAGGCGTACTTTGGGAACAGCCACGTTCCATGTAGGGCAGAAAACGTTTCATTACATAGTCTCCAAAATGCTTGCTTCTTGCAGTAACACAAAGCATGCTTTAATATAGAATGTAGTACTACGTACATCGTGGGAAGCCATCTTCACATACCTGCAAGACTGAGAAGAATCCGCTTCTATCTACACATACCTGCAAGACTGAGAAAAATCTGCTTCCAATGTCCATAACACAGTTTTCAGTTGCAAAGTGTTCCTGTATTTAACTTGAGTTGCACGTAAACTTAAGCAAGTTTTTGTCATTTGCCAGACTGATCTACAGCCGGGGACACGTCAGCTCGGTTGGTTGGAGTCTGTGCTAAGACGCGGAGAATCACGGCCCTCAGTAATTTGTGCAAAAGAAGTCTTAGATACATTTTGAGGAATGTACAAAACACATGTCGTGTAAAATTCAATACTTTAAATGATCTGCGTAACATTCTGTTTATTTTCTGTTGAATTTGAACATTCTGTTGAATTTGAACATTTGTTACCCGAATTTCAAACCTCGTTTCTTGTGGTAATTGTTTCGTTATATATTCATTCACACTGTCCGTATGATTCCAACGTCTTACTCCCATCCGCTCTTTAACTCCTTCTTTCACGCTCTTTTATTCCCTCTTTCTCGCCTTCTCACTCCCCTCTTTTTGTTCTTTTACTCCCTCTTTCTTGTTCTCGTGCACCCTTTTTCTCGTTTTCTTACTCAGTCTTTATCTTTCTCTCAATTTTCCTTTCCCGTTCCATCACTCCCTCTTTCTCCTTCTTTGATCCCATCTTTCTCCGCTCCCACTCCTTCTCTCGCGTTCTCCAGCCCCCTTTTTCTCGTTAAACCACTCTTCGTGTTCCAATATTCGACTCTCTTGCTTTATTCCTTTCTCTTTCCCTTTTTTCTCTCAGGTCAAGACTGAAATCTCCTAAGGCAACCAAATCAATGGATTATTTAAGTTGTTTGAGCTGCACCAATTGGCAATTATAAGAAAGAAAAGTAAAGGACGTAAAATAAAACATAATATCTAACTTGAAATCACACCTAAAAATTGAAATTAACTAGGTCGGTTCACCCTTTGATGATTTTATATAAACATATACAAGTGCATCATTAACGATGAATAAATATTTACAGTACTAGTACAGTAAACAAGGGCGGAAAACCGATATAATTCAGAGGGCATGCCTTACTAACAGACATTTATGGGTGGTAAGCGGCACTTTCATCAAACAAAGGCATTTTTCATCAAATAAAGGCAATTTCATGCAGCCAACAATTTTTTTTGCAAGTTTATGCACATTTCTATTCTACTGCGAGATTTAGGATAAAATTCAAACATTTTCTTTTCATCTACGTAGCAAAGCCGTATGAAGAAAGCACTCGGGATGGGAAGTAAATGAAAGAAGAGTATATATTAAAAATATCATTTAAAAGATAGGTATTGGTGGATATAAAATGGGTAGTCTTAAAACTTTGAATATTGAATGATTATTTCAGGTGAGCAAAATATTGTATCTAGTTTACTTTAAAAGGGGCGCATATTTATCTTTAAAATTTGGCTGCTCGACCCAGAAGTGTCGTGTAAAAACTGATTGGAGGGGGGTGTTTTGAGCTTTTACTAAGCATGACGCACTTTACTACACGACTTGTGAAGAAATTGCTTGTCATGAAAGACTATGCTTCATTCACTTAATTCAAAAAAAGGTTACTAGCGTATTAAACGTCCAGACAGCGAAGCCCTTATCCAAAAATTCATAGGAGGGGCCTACCTGAACTTTTGTCCGTTGTACAGGAGGCTCTCCCTTGCAAAATCAGTTTTCTTTTCAACAGCACCCCCTACCCCCCTTGGCGAATCTGAGCTACCCTAACTAGTACACTGATGCCAAATGATGATCAGTAATACCTTTCTTGATGTATACAGAGACATCAGTTGGCCCAAGTTCTTTCGGCTTCCATTTTTCGGTTATCCAGCTAACCCTTTCCGGGCCAGTGTAACCAATAAAAGCGTACGTGGAGTAGGAGGTTAACTCCAAGACTGATGATGCACCAAACTTTCCAAGCGATCCTCGAACAATAGCATGGAAGGCAGCTGCATCGCCCTGCATCACAACGATTACGATTTTCCTGCATTAAATCGGATAAATAAAGCAATAAAGATTGCATAATTCATACATATCTCTGTAACTTTTGCATGAAAAACGACTCCATAAAGTAAGATCAAGAAGCAAAGGACCGAAAGTTGATACACAGAAAGCTTGGTTAAATGTATATTGTGCCGTCATAGGAAAGTAACTCACTTATCAAACGCCTTGACATAAGTAACATTTTACGAAAACACAGGACTAAAAAACGTTAAAAATCGAAGCGATAGCACAGTCTGAAAAACAACAAATAAAAAAAGGCACCAAGAAAAACGTAATGTAATGCCCAAGGGGAGGGGGCAAAACAGGGAGTGTTAAACCAATATTTTTGGCACATTAGTAGCCCCATTAAAGTAGACAACACCGTAGATTTGGTCTTGTGAAATAGATAGTCGACAAGCAATAACTAATCAGCACATTTGCCTGTGACAGAGGTAGTTGATTGATTCATATTCTAAGTCATCATCATCATCATGATTGTTATTACCATCATTTTCATTTCTATTATCATCATCGCCATCAATAATATCATTATTATTATCATTATTATTATTACTATTATTATTATTATTATTATTATTATCACCTTCCTTATAATTGTCATAATCAACAGTGGCAACAGCATTATCATT
>JAAAKL020001117.1:0-20831 GCA_010016065.2 Carybdea cf. marsupialis auct. non (Linnaeus, 1758)
CTTTTTCAACCAAACAGAATGAATTGTCTGCTGCATTCTATTCTAAGATTTTGTACCACCAATAATTTATTTAAATATTTCAGACGAAGGTACGCCATTGATCAAATCAGTGATTTGAACAATTTGATTAGGTTGAAAGGAAAGTGTAGGACAGCAATGAGCACCATCGGATTTTTACAATCGTGCGTACATTGTAATGTCATTCCGAAGTATTTAGAGGCAAGAATTCGGGCTGCTAAAGTTGTGTCTTCGAAAGCTATGGAAAGATCGTTTATTACAGCTGATATCAACAAGGAGGGGGACCGTTTGACTTCGTTACGAAAGTCTTATCGTTTGAAATGGCATAATGCTCGAAAATTCTTATCATTGTTAAGTTATCGAACCGTTTGATCCTCTTAGTTGTGTATTAATGACATTGTAGGTTCTGATGAGTGTCATTCGAAAAAAATCTTTTTCAACCAAACAGAATGAATTGTCTGCTGCATTCTATTCTAAGATTTTGTACCACCAATGATTTATTTAAATTACCTACATTTCATATATTTATTTAATAATTTTCTACCATGGCACAAACGTGCCAAGCGTTGTTTACACGGTGGATGTACCAATCATGTGAAATTGATATTTAATCAAAAATAAACAAGAATTGCAGAGTATCTAGTACGTTACAGAGAATAATTACAAGATGTGAAAGTTAAAGATATTTTAACTGTAAGTTAAAGATGTTGTGCCTTGTCAGCTTTTAGTGCCAAGCCTTTGTTCAAATGGACGCCTTTTTTTTTCGTTTTTCGACTTCCTGGTCTCCCAGTCGGTAGCGTTTGGCCTTTCTCAAGACCCATTATTGTATCCTATTTCTTAAAGGTAGCCTAATCGGTTACTTGAAGTGTGAAAATGACCAATTTAAATGCGAATGGTAAGATAGAAATAAAGAAACTTCTAATTTTTTTAGTTTAGGATGTTCTTTAATTGACTAAGTGGCCTCTCCAGGAAGAGGAAATTTATTTAGTAGTAATGGGTACTCTATGAACGTATTGGGCTGATATTGCGTTCCTCGTGTTACCTTTTTCTGCAGAAGAGGACAAAGAACGGAAACGCCTAGACTTCGCATGTTGTAACCTCTCACATTACTTTTTTCTATCGTCTTGTATTTCTGATGAAGAAACATTTGGTTGCACTTAGTTGCGTATACTCTATCAGTGCCCCAACCGTCTGTACACATTACGGATGTTTTCTAGTGCAATGCACATATGTTACAGACAAGTAGAAGTAAGCAAGGGCTATTAGAGTGAAAACAGCCCTTAAAGACTAATTTTTTCTAGCCAGTGATTTGCCTTTCTTCGTTTTACCTGTCCGTCGTAAATGGATGGAGCGGCCACCTTCTTAACTCACGTCGCAGTTGAGACGCTCTCTTTGCTGATGCACATGGTACACTGGCTACCCCATTCCTTGTTGATAGCTTGATTATGTTGTCTTGAGTAAATGTTAAACACACGTTGACCTAATATACTTCCGGATCAAATAATTATTCAGGTTTGATTTTATCTGTATTTAAAACTTATGAATGTGTCAATATCGTAGATCGAACGATTCATCTTGATCGTGGTATCATAAAAAGGAGTGACTCATGGACTACTTTTGCCGCTAATGACAGTCCTCGAAGTACACCAGAATCACATCGGAAGAAGGATAGATCGGTAAGAATAATCGCATTTTATTAGAAAGAGTAACACTGTTTAGGTTTTCCTTCACTGTTTTAGTGATTACTTTGATACTAAATATTTCTTTTCGTTTCCTTTCGTCACATTTACATTCTGTTGCGTTACTTTGGAGCTTCTTATGAGAGTCGGACACGATTTAAGTGCATTTTCGATATTTTATATGGTTTACATATTGCATAAATAATAAAAGTGTGCCGTTCACAGTTGTTTGTAGACGAAGTCGGATTACATAAAGATGCCCTCAATTGAAAATTTAAGCTAGCATAAGAGAATCCAAGACGCCTGTACCAAGCCAGCGCAGTTCCGGATCAAAGAATGATACATACACTGATGTTAAAAGTACTAAACATTAGACAAGGAATCAGGCTAAACGGAAAAGTAGCACTGAGTTGTATAAAGCATTGTTGGTGACTTATGTTTCGACCGGTCAAGCCAGTCTTCCTCAGAGTACAAAGTTTTTCAACTTTTCAACAATCCTCAATGGAAAACCTGGCCTTTTTGTTACAATTACGAATGAATTCTAAGATAGCTTCAAGTGTTGTATAAGCAGTTGAATACAATACAGAGGTTGGTTTGTTTTTATCAGTGACTTCCGGCAATGTTTTATTAATTGCAAACTATTACAGAGAAAAGTAGTGAGGGCAAAAAGGCTCCCCCCTCTCCCCGCCCTCAGTGCCCGGCACTGATTTGAACCCGTACTTGGCTTTGAATTTCCTGGACAAACGGTAGAGCTATGGATCTTTTACGTTGTTTACATGGACGCCCAAGGAGATGGAGATTTTATCACTAAACTAGGAAACGAAGACGATAATGTGCCATTGTGTCCTTGACCGCACTACTCTCAAAAAGAGACTTGGTCGAGCTTCCTATTGTTTCCAACAGCGAAAAAATGTGGTCACGGAAACTAGCCCCTAGAAGTTAAAATAGCGCGGGAAGGTCCGCCATGTTACCTAACATTGTTTATAAGCTTTGTTAGATAGGGACTAAAATGGCGTCCAACGGCTGACCTCACTTTGAGACGGAAGAAGCTCCATTCATTGCTTTCTAGAGATCAGTGATTAGCCTACGTTACGAGTCTCCGTTCATACCTTTCCAGTGCCTTCTTGCAGAGATATGATCATCAACGAAATAACTGACCGAAGACATGAACTAACGAGACGAACCGTAGACAAGTGTGCACGCAGAATACGAGATTCGAAGAAGATGGCCACGTGGAATATTTGTGGCATAAGTGCTTTGTTGCATAACTGTTGCAGCCTTGTATTACTTTCATGAGCAGGCCAAGTGAGAGAAGTAGGAGTGAGTCGACGCAGTCAATGAGAATTGGTGAATTGGTTGATATTAAAATTACATTTGCCAGAGTCCGTTGTTTACCTCATTTTTTACGTTTTAGACCACAAGTCAACTTTTCAATTTATTGATTCCTGTATTTACGGTAGTGCGATTATAGCGTGCTCCATTGTGTTACGTTGATCTTATACCCCTTCAGCTGCCCACGAAAGGCTCCTTTTGCCTATGTTTTGCCAAAAAATAAATAAGATCAATCCACATCATTTCAAGTTTTTAACAGTATGAACTTCACTTTCAATCTATATTTGCAGAAATCGTTCCTGAAGAAGAAAAAGAAGCCATTCACAGACAGGTTGGTATCCTAATCATATTCTTGTCTGGGCACATAGCTCTTTTAACAGTAAAGAAGGTCAACGTCTGAACTCGAGGTTTTGGTTGGAGTAACTGCCTATGAAAGGCTGAGCACTGTTGTTTTAAGCAGCATCAAATGCGGCAGACTAAGCGCCTGAGAAATGGCTGAGTACATGTTTATGTTGTCAGTTCAAGTATGGTTGGCCAAGTAGTTAGTTGTTGAAATAGCGCAATTGTCGTGGTGAGATCGTTACTTGAAAATGCTGTTGTGTTTGTATGTGTAATAGATATTGTTAAGTTGTGAAGGACAGACTATATAAGTTTTACTATCATCAATGGGCGATATCAGAAGCCCCTCGTGGTGGCTAACCGTACATGGAGGTCTGCAATATTTGATTCTGTAGAATATGTGAACATATTAGGGATAGACATTTATTTTGTATCTTTGTCAATGTCAGCTCTTTTTTTCTAGCTTTATCTTTTTTAGCAGTCTATTTGAAATTGTTTTTAATATACCATTAAACTCTTGACCTTTGTTTTAGAGTATGTTCACCCAACTAAACTCCAGTCACCACTGACCGGTTTTGAGTACCGTTGCGTACACTACTTCGCTGCTAAACTGGGGAGGGGTTTAGATGTTTGTTGGGCTAAAGTCACCATCCTAATTTCTGCTTTCTTACTGCTGCGATTTTACTTCTTTGCCAGCCTGGTGAGCAATGATTTTGCCCCTGAATATTGTAATATCGCCGAGGTATTTAAGGAGCCTCTTTACTTTGCTTTTTTATCTTGGTACTGCACCGTACGTTAAATTTCAATTTTTCTTGCCGTCCACAATTTTCCCAGAATCCTTTTATTACAGCGTAATAGAGACAGTTGATTTTTTGTTGTTTTGTGCTAACGAGAATATCGTTAGCAGCAAGACTCCATTTTTCATCTTGATGACATTCTTTGCGATATTTCGTTAACAGCCGGTCAGGAAGTGAGGACAACTTGAACCGAGATGACAGAATAAGAAGAGATAAGAGACCCAAGTCTCAAGTGATAATCTCAGCACCCGAGTTAGACCCATTGGACAGGAGTAGATGCATGACTCAGCCAGCAAAAACATTCGAAATTTGACAGGTTGGTCGTGTCGACAGTTCAGTATATTTTCTCGACAGGTTGTAATAAAATAAGCAACCAGTTGTCATTAATGTAGAGTAGTGCTAGTTAAGGCTCTTATTTATTACAATTTTCATGTTCATATTGCGTCAAACATCGAGTTGTCTCTATGAGGCTTGCTTTGGGTTTTGCTAAGAATATATCGTTGGGTTGTAGGCCTAATTGGAATAAGCAGACGATCCAAGGTAATGTTTACGTTGTAAATCCTGATTATTTTTGAATGATTTTGCTCAGAAGATTACCCGATTTTCTACAAATCGAATGACATGCATAGACTCGGTGAATGTAAGATTGAGGTTAAGACAATCTTTTATGGCAAGCGTTGCCAACTTAGCTGGCTATTAATACAAATGCTGTTTTTTACGGTATACTATGAACCGTGGGGTCACACTAACAGTTGCTATAATTTGTCTGTTACCATTAGGGTGTAAGGGGATAGTTATTTAGATCAGATAGTTGAGTCGGTGCCAAAGTTGTGAAGGACCTCATCAAACTTCTAGCAAGTACGATTGAAACGTAAGCTTCTTGTTAGCCAATAGTGTAACTTTATTCTATATTTTATTTGGCGGTTGTATGTGTCCTTCCTACGAACTTTTATGCCACTTAACTACGCCAATACCTCAGAAAGAGTGCGGGCCACTTTCTTTTCGAGAAAAATCTGCCATAACAAAGAAGAATAGTATGATGGATTTCAGATAAATAGAAATATTGAAGGAAATAATTTGCCGTAAAGTATTCTCACTGAATGCCACTCATATTCCTCTGGTCCCTTTGTTGTACTAAGCTGTTTTAGGAGTTGCTTTACACTGAGAACAGTAGTGATGGCTTAAGAGTGTATAATGCCCAGGGACGACTCGTTACCAACCTCAGGTATTGGGTATCTGCCAGTGATATTGTGTATCAGTATGAAGATCGGCATTTTTACCCAATAACAAGCCACCTGCACCATATAACCGGTAATACCACTTTACGCATGCGAAAATAACTTCGACATTCAACATGTTCTCGTACAAAATTAATATTACGTACCGCCTCATTACAAATAGGCCGAGGGAAAACTTCAGTTCTAACTTCTTTTATCGTAATTTTGATGAGAAATGTACTTCAGCAAAGCCGGCAGTAAGCTGCTATCCTTCCACCGGTGGTCGTGTACGTCTGAATCTAAGAGATTTCTCCGTCTTCCGGCGTCTCGGCACGTGACGCCGTCTTGCCCACCAATCGGTCGTAAGCCCAATGGAAATTGCTAAAGTACTGATTTAATGTTTTATTTATTATCAAGTTCAGTTAAGTTATGCAGTAAACTCTGAATTTTTTCCGTAGGTGAGAATGATTTATTTGCATCAGTTTTTCAAGCAACTCCGTAGTTTATCAACCCCAATTCTAAAATGCTTGCAGGGTAAACGCGACCGCTTTTCATCGTATTAAAATCGTATAATGCGTTATGAATTTGTCATGAACAGATTTCTCAGATATTGGGGAGCAAAACCATGGAGGTATTTGCAAGTCATGGTCTTAGTTTTACCCTGTATGAGTTCTTGCAGGCAAATTCTCGTAGTCGAGTCTTTTACAGGAAATATTTTGGCAACTGTATATTAAGTTGTCTAGTCCATTTTTTTTGTCATGACAGTACTTCGATTAAGGTACAATAACCCCCAACCGAACATCAATACCAAAAGCAAAATACTGCAATACTCCGTTACATGATATTCAACAGTTTTTGCAACGTGTACCGTTGGGCATATTATACGAAACGTAGTGTTGACGTAGTGTTCTTTTTCCGTTTCCAATCAAGGAAGGTTCAAACCCTGATAAGACGACACTAAATGTTAGTTACAAAATTAACCTAGCATCATGAATGTTCACTCTGTATTTGTATCATGCTTCTTTCAAGTCTGTCCCTCTCATGATACGGGCATTGTAACTTTAAGCAATGGTGAGAGAATTTAATGACTCTAGTTATGAAAGAATCCCTCGAATCAATTAGGACACAAAAAGGACTTGGATTGGAAGCATAGACTAGCATTATCGGTATTGATCGTGACTGGGAGTCTGAACTAGCTATTACTTGCTTGACGTCACGGGATGTTTCTTGCCGTTAAGTCAGTAACTTTGCCACGCTAACGACCAGACTCACCATTGGCCTTATAGCCGTGTACAGATCTACAGTTGAAAAGTTTTACTCTTTTTCGTTTTACGAGATGTCACGTGGTATTGTTGCTTGTTGGTCACGTGACACAGGAATCAATGATGTAATGTATTTCATGCCGTCTTCCCAAGTTTCTTCAGTCAGCGGTTGACGCGTAGCCGGCATTACTCATTGAAACAAGTTTGTCCAGGCCGTCCTTTGCCACCTTACACAACTGTAAAGAGCCAATGCAGCTTTCAAAAGGGAGCGAATCTCAAAGAGAAAAAATATTAAAAAGAGAAATTACCTCTCCTCCATTTGGGAAAATATTACATTTTTTATTTGTATGCAGACATATTTCCATTCTTATTTAAGGTATTTAAGTGTGGCGAATAGTATTGAAGTATTTGAAACAAATCTCCCTTCCTCTATTCCTGTAGCATTTATCACCTCAGAAACACGCTTTTGGTACCATTTTTACCGGGTAATATCCGGCTGACAGTATAATTACATACTAATTGCCTTTAATTCACTCCGGTAACTCCAAACGTCATTTACATTCACACTAAAGAATCCCTCTGTTAACGGTCATTAGAAACGCCACCTTTTCAAAGAACAGAAGGTTGACTTCATGACTTAACTCTACTCCCATTTGATGATGCTTCTATTTACCGAAGTTTCAAGCCCTGGCGTATTAATCTTCTCTCACACATGTCTGCGATGCCATGCCGAGTGCCTCTGGAGACCAAATGCCTAATCATCTTGATTCTAGTTACATTCTATCCTGTTAAAATGTCACAAATGTTTGTAAATGGCATTTTGGTGACTGCCATTAACATCGCTGTATTTTTGTTAGTTGCGTCATGGGTTACTTAGGAAAAGCGTGTCGATTTCTGTGAGGAACACAGCTCTACCCCCCCTCTATAGTCGTTGCCAAGCCCCGAAAGTTCCCAAACTCGCCAACTATTAGATATTTAGTTTTAACTTACAATTATTATACATGTAATTTGCATAGGTTTTCTTACCGTAAAACTTGAGTTATTTAGGCAACTTCAGCAGTTGCTCTTGATGTTGTTTTATTTAGTATATTATGATTGATATGTGTTTGCATTTTATGGCTGATGTGAGAAGGAGAGCAGCTAGCGCAGGTGATATTCAGGCGTCTTTAGAGAACAAAGCTCTCAAGGTATATGGTGACGTTATTTATGAGTACTTATCAGTATTTGTGTCTCAATTCTTATCAATCAATATACCGTAAATACACGAAGGATTACAGACTTTCTTGCTATATTTAGCTACTGACCGCATGTTTGCAGCCCTGTTCTCTTGGTTATTTTAAAATTTATCGTGCCATTGAACAGAAACTATGTCATTAGATACTGGATTAACAGATCGGCACTCTGCCAGGTTAGACAATATAGAACAACTCGACGTAGCTTGACCCACATAGTTGAAGGAAACAATTCTGGTAGGAACTTGTGTCACAACAAGGCGTTGTCATTGATATGTTCTTATGCAATATCCCATCGAAGATTATCAAGGACGAAAGGGATTGGTTTCTAATGATAATGCAACAATGCTGCTTGTTTTGGATTATGCATCAAGATGACTAGATAGAGAGTCGTTTTTGATAGGTTCTGGGGAATTGTGATTAGTTTGGATCTCTGGGCGATACACTATAACGGGGTAGTGAATCCACGTCATTTCAAGAAGTATGGTACTTAACTGTATACACATCTTGTGTACGTTTGCATCATTTCGTAACGTAGGATACCATATAAGAACGTGTCTAGGATTCAAAGCATGTAAGAAATGTTACTGATATGTTGGATGTGACAGATAGGAAAGCTGTGCCCCGTTTCGTTCTTATATTTTATGCGCCTCTTTGTATTTTGACGCCTTGGGTTAGTTTAAGACATTGGTTGCTTTGTCTTTAGTTTTATTTATACGTCAGTACGTTTTATTGTTACGAAAACATTCTTTTAAACGTATCCATGTATCTGTACACTATTGATTAGTCTATCTTAGAACGTCTTGGGTACCAGTTTGGACCCCTTTGCGGCAATTTCTTGTTTGCAGACAAACTGCCATGTTATAGTGCTACTCTGCGTCTGGGCAGTTGATAAAGTCACAGATAAGTTCAATGGCCGGTGAATCCCCGCAGATTGAAGCCATGCTTTCTTTTTTCAACATCATTCGATAGGCAAGAACGTAACGGTTGGTATGTAACCAGTAACAGGTTTGTTCCATTACGTCATAGTGCAAGTAGGCTCTCTTTTGTATTCGCATGGCCATTGCACTGATAGAGTGCGTGAAGTTAAAGTCGTTCCGTGGTCCGCTGACATGTCAGTTTGTTCACAGTTGTGGTATACGTGACCGTAATGAGGTTTTGATGGCAATTTATTCAGTGATGGGGAACTTGTAAACCCCGGGACTTATACTGATATACATAATTGAAATTTGGTGGTAACGCCAGCAACTATTGTTCGAGCTTTTCTTGAGACAGTTGGGGCCAAATTCAAACAGTATGATGGGAAAGCCACTGGCTCTCCTGAACATTTTCAAGACCCGCAATTTGCCTTTAAATCGTACCGTGGATATGCCCGTCGTAAGTTTTCACGAAGTCGGAAAAAAGACATTTAAATGTACAAATTTAAAGTAGGTGAAAAAGTGGTAATTTGAATATTACCTAATTCCCTTTTCATATGAAGTAAGCGTACACAAGGCTTTAATTATGTTAAAGATGCCAAATGTTGAAGAGAGACGATTGGCCATAAAATGGGAAATTCCGAAAGCTGAAAAGCAGGAAACCCCTATGATCAGCAGAAATAGATTTGAAATCATCGTTCATTGGTGAAGTTGATTATATGAGAATTTAAATGTTATTAGACGTATTCTGCATTGCTTATACCTCGTCCCGTATTTATTTTGCTATCTGCAAAGAAAGTGGTAAAGAAATACTCTTATTTTCAAAGCAGTGGAAGTAAGTAGGGGCTGACGTATAACCATCTCGATCTTGTATTGGCGATCAACAATATACACCTTAGTTTGTTTGCCTTTAGAAAAGTAATTAGGGACACTCAACAAGAGGACAACAGTACCCCTTAGCAATTTTTTAGCCGCAGCTGTTGCCACGGAATACTCTTAACGATAGTCTTGGTCGTTAACTCTTTTACAAATAGAAAATCGTAAAATCTTTTATAATATCAGGAAAGCGGGGTATTTTTATGTGAACCTTGGATCTGGGTAGAACTTCTTTCTTGGTATCTGATGTCTCATGGCTCTTATATTTTTGTAATTAGACATAGCAGTAACTTCCGATGTATATTCATCTAATATTTGCAACACGTATGCATTAGAGGTTTCAAATGATAACTACTTTGGCTGATGTTGTATCCTTGTAGTCAGATCAGAAGTTGTACAAGAATGCGATGCAGGGCTTTTTCTATCGTTCATACCAATATTCGCATTTTCTATCATATTACTGACATTTGTTTTGCATCCTATTTGTGAAAAATAATGAAGAGATAGCCTTCTTCAAGGTCAGCGATCTTATGATATCTATAGTAGATTTTCTATTTAATGATGCGGACTCATGTATATATATATACTTTTTCAACATTTACGACTTTATTCTGTACGTCATGTTAATCAATTGGTGTTTGGCTATAGTTTGTACGTCAGTCGGAGCCGTTATTTACTAATGATATATGTATTTTCACAAAAGTAATCAGTGAATCTTAAATCTGTCGATGAACGAACGGAAATAGCATCATCTTCTCATCTGTTTACTAATTTTCTCTCACCCCTACCCCGCCCACTGGAACTAGATTTTGTTTGAAACGTCTTCAATATAGACAATAGGGAAGTAGGTAGATTACTGACAATGGCCTTAAATTGGGTCAGTTTTAAGCCGAAGATTCGTTGTTTGATTGATCCATCTAATTCCGAGGGTGGTAAGGGAAAGAAGGTGATGAGAAAAGAGACGGGCGGAAGGGAACTTGTATCGGAAGGTACATTTTCAGATTATGTACAACTGGAACGCAGCCTGCCAGTTTTAATTTGATTGAACTGTCGAGTATTCGATCGTAAAGCTCAAATTAATCTGAAAATGGGCTTATCCCGGAACAAATTCCGAACAAGACATTTTTAATACCATCAGAAAGCTTATTTTATGCCTAGAAATCCTCCCTTTAAATGTCTTTAGGCAAAAATATTACAGGGATTTGAAGAGACTAAGGTATATTGAAGATTTGTACGATTTATTTCCACGTGTTGTTTTCATTTGCTCCACTTTTCATACATGCCGTCTGCTCAAATCCGCTTTGACAATGTTGTTGTCATATCTTTGTCAACAACTTAAGAATACAAAAGGAGAGACATCTTCATTTATTACAGAAAAGCAGAGGTGTGCCAATAGGGAGGTGTGGGGAGGCAATTTCCTCCCACCTTTTTGCAAAAGAAGGCGCCTAGGAATCTGCCAAGCCAATTTGAAACTTTTCTATATACCTCCTCTTCTCATGGTCCTCATAATTTCAATATTGCCCCCTCTATCTACCTTAGCTACTCCTTTGGTAGTTAGGTAGCAGTTAGCAGTTTACTTATCATTAGAAATTTTATAGAAAAACTGCCAGGTATATAACTGCCATCTTGCAAATATAACTAAATCTACAGGTCGCAATCTGTCTACATCTGTACACTTATGGTGCAGAACTTTTGTGGTGCATGCTGCTTTAGATCCACGACCAGGGCCTGTACTTTTAATGCAAGGATTGGTTTTAATGTTTTTGTGTATGGCAGCCACCTTGTCGTTGTTGAGCAAAATTCAAAAATCATATTGAAATATAACTGAAGAAAGTCGGCTTTGAGGTATCTTAATTTTACAGTGTCTCATTATGTTCGGGTCGTGCAAGGGGACTTCAAGCAGACTCTCAAGCAGACTCTCAAGCAGGGCTTATGCTTATGCCTCTCTGCTCATCAGGAGGCACGATGAGAGATCGCAAGGAGACTTCAACAAGACAAAGATTTGTTAATTGAGTGGATATCGGAGGCTGGAAAATAGGAGGGGAATATCTTAAGGGTCTCTAAACAGTACTTTTTACCCAACTGAGCATTTACTTGCTCACAGCCCCAAATTTTCACGTGCACGTATCTACGATTAAGTACATACGTAATTCCCGCTCAAGCTGGGCATACGTGATGCGCAAGATCTAATTTTGTCCTCGTCCTCGTTCTTGACCTGAACCGCCACAATTTTATCATTGTCAGTCACAAATATCATTCAGCATTGTGAAGTCAAACTGAGGTGGACACTGTGACAGCAAAGAGCATTACTGACTAAGTGTGCTGCTAGGGTGACCACCATTTTCATATTTCAACTATGTAAGGTAACTACAAGATTCTCTTAAATCACAAATAGCGCAAATTGCAAACTATCTGGCGTTTTTTTCTAGCTATGGAGCCTCCTTCATTCGATAGACGGTGCTGTGTCAAGTGTAGAGGACCTGACTCAAAAATTGAAAAGCTTCAAGGCGTGAAGAGAGGAATCAACACATGATCAAATATGCCCGGAAAGGTAATGATACACAATTGGTTGAACATCTTCAACAACAGAGAGACACTGGAGTCTCTGTTCGTATGCATCAAGAGTGTCAGCAGGATGCATACAACATTCTAAAGAGGAAGGGGGCGGAGACGAATGGGGGGAGAGAAAGAACAAAAGTTCTTGAAGTTGCCACAAAGAGTTCCCTGGTCACGAAATTCAACTGGAATGAAAATTGATTTGTGTGGTAAAGCCTGTTACGCACTCAAAAAACATCCCAACATTAGAAGACTTCAGGAGAGCCAAGTACCTTAATATATAGAGGAAGAGATCTTGTTGATCAGATTTGTACGAGAAGAGGTGGTAGGCATGGAGAGGAAATACTTAGAAGGATTCTTGACTGTCATGATTCAGTTGCAGCAGAGGCTTGCTCTCACCATTCATGTTACCTAGAATGTTGTAGAGAATCTGGTGATGGTCAAGTAACCTCGCCAGAAATGCCAATGAAAATACGAATGTACCTCAGTCTTCTCTGTGAATGGATTGAGTCCGAAGTAGAGCTTTAGGTTCATGAACAGGTGATCCAACTTTCCGGAGGAAGATCTGTATACTCCCAGAAATGGCTTAAGAAAAAGCTCTCTCTTCGATACCATGAGCATATCATAGTTGCTGAAGTCAGAGGAAAGTCTCGTGCTGCTCATCTTTAAAAAGTTGCTGAACTTTTAATTAATGATGTGTGGTACCAGAACAACAAAAACGAATACTGACGAAGAAGCAGAGAGGATACATTTATTGGCTGCCAAACTCGTCCTCGGGGATATGATGTGTCAACTTACCCAGGCAATAAAAAGTTGAAGAGGGCTCCAAAGAAAGCATCAGAGTGACTGCCACCATAATTAACAAGCCAGTATCACCCAAGCTATTAATATAGTAATAGAACCCATTCCTTCTGGACTTGCAGTTGAGTTAGACCATACCTTTGGATCAAAGTGGCTGCTAACTGAGCTGAACAAGTTATGATTTTGCGTATGTGCAGATGAGGTTACCCGATATAAACAGTCAGTCGTGGAGAATGAAACGACATCTGACCTCATCATTGTGAACTTTCCAGGTTCTTTCACACAGTGGTCAGCAGTTAACATTGATCAAAACTTATGTATTCTGGATAGCATGGGAGCACTAAATGCAATAGGTGTTGCATCATCTACAACCGGAGTAAATGTGTTGCAAGAGGAGATGGAAACCTACCTCATAGAGAGGCAGCCCATTAAGAACATTAGGGATATCATCTGGAACAAAGGCATCCCAATGCATAATCACACCCCTCAGGAGATATCAGGTTTATCAAAGTATTTTTTACGAGTTTGCTGGAACTTAAAATTCCATCCATCATTGCTCCAGATACGGTGTTAGATGCTGTGTGGCATCTCTCGAAGTTTTTCAAAGTAAGTACCCGTCATTGGTCAGGATACCTGACATGCATATCAGCTGGCGACTGTCCAGGACGACCTTCCCATTGTTGATCTGTCCACCACAGACATGACCTGCTTCTATTTGACTACGATGTTTGCTATTGAACACGTTAAAAAGCTAGGAGTAGTAACTCCTGTGCTAAGCTTTGTGGCTAAAGTTGTCCAAAATAGCAACAGAAAAGTCTCCTCCTAGGTGGGTTTCATCTGATGGTCTTGTTGGGAGTGTTGGAAATGTGGTGAAAAGATTTGGGCTCAAGGAAGCCCTTACCAATATCTTTGGAGTAGTTGTGATAGAACACAATCTAACAGGAAAGGCCATTTCAAGAGGGTACTTTCTTGTAGAGCTTGCGTTGACAACAATGCTGCGTCATAATTTCTTCCCCACAGAGAATGAAGACGAACAAGCCGTACAAAATGATACAGAGGTCTTTGTGTCGATGGAAAGCTCCAACGATGACCGCAGCGTGCCTGAATAGTTACTTGTATCAATTGAGATTGAGTCAGGTTCTTTAGTTGAAAAGTTGAAAAGCTGTCCGCCGTTCACATGCTTCAAATATAGCTACAAGTTCGTAAAGACGAACCTTGCACAATTTCGAGAACTCGAGCTGAGAGAACTTGGAATTGAAACCTTCGCTTGGAGACAGTAAGATAATGAACTTACCGCGCTACCAAGACCGCGGTTTTAAAACAGTTATATCTCAAAAATATTATTTGGAAAGACCTAGATATTGCTGTAAATATTCCTTGCTATCTTAGTTTTACTCAAATGAGACAATATTTGTCACAATGTCAATATCTACTTTGTACATATTGGAAAACATTAGTTCACTACTCACATGTCAAGACAGGTGTAATTTGGGAAAATTTGTTGGGAAAACGTTGATATGTCGCGAAATGTCGAGGCTAGGGATATGATACACATATTTCTGAACTCCCCCTGCAATAAGCATTCAAATGATGTATATTTCTTTGGGTTCCAACTTTGTCCATTTTCTTACAAACTTCTGCCTTACGTGACTTATGACTTCATAAGAAGTCACATGGTAAATATTTTACGAAGTTTTTATCAAAAGTTTTTCCTGATAAATTTGTAAAGAGCCAAGAAGGGTTAAAGACATTGAAAATATCCTTCATGAAAAAATGTTTGAAAGTGTCCAGCCAAGGGTCTAAAAGCCGGACGTACTTTGTGGGATTAAATTGTATCAAAAAGTAGTAAATATTTCATCAGTTGTAAGTTTTGGCCATGCGAGAGGATGGGGCGATTTGGGCATGGATATGCTGATTTGTATCGAATACGTTTTAGTACCAAATTTGTTTTGTTCGGAATTTGTTCCAGGTCAAATGTCAATGCAAGCCAACTAAAAGTGGACGCCCTACTCCTAACATCGGTTACGTGTGCTAACTTAACGAGTTTTTCGAATTCTTGGTTTAGAATAGTTTTTCCTGACGACTTCATCTTGCAAAGTGGACTTGAATCTTCCTCGCAACCTTTCACATGGCCAAGAATGGTATCGATGGACTGTCAGTTCAGTACGATGGACTACAAAATCAATTATTTGTCTCTTAGTGATAGTACGAAAGGCCTTTCGTTTTTCATACCAGTGAAAGTTCTCAGTCAAGTCGACTTCGCGAAGGGAAATCATTGCGTCAGTTGACTATCTCTTATGTCACTGTTCAACGGCTCTTTAAAAAAATTCAGTTTGCATGGCCATGAGTTTAAAGATGAAGAAACAGCAACCGCGAAGAGCTATTTTGTATTTCAGGGTATAAAGCCAGTTGTGATCGAAAATGTCCGACATAAAATAGTGACTTGAGCAGGAATCCAATGCGCTTGTTGTGACCTCAGTTTTAGCATTGGAACATATGCAGCCCCAAGTGGCGCCACGAGGCAGGCGTGTAAACGCATTATCTATCTTCATTTAAGGATTTTGGAGCAACAGTAACTTTAATTCTGTGAATTAACGGGAGAATAATGTATGTGGCGCCAATGCTCGTTTCTAATCACACGACAGCTTCGTCATCAATCATTGCTCATTTAAAGAGACACAATTTCTTTATAGTCCGGGGTCAATGGAGGTCATTCTGTTTAACTTTATTACTCATAATAAACAGGAATTAGAAGGGTATAATTGCGAAACACATTGCGAAAAGTAAGAGACTACTTTCTTCAGTTATCATGTATTCTCTAAAAGGCACTGTCTCAAATACAAGAAGTACCTAGTCCGTTGTTACTTAAGACCGACTATTTTATCTGATGAACTTGATTATTAAGACCGACTATTTTATCTGATGAACTTGATTATTACAATGAGAGCTTTAAAGGGAGATCTTGAAAGTCCTAAGAGCAAGTGTAGTGTTCTTCGTCTATATTAAGTATACCAGAATGAGGAGAAATGAGATTATTTCGAAACTGAGGAACGCGATTGGATGTAGCCCTCCCCTTTCCGGTTCTCGTTGAATACGTAGAAGGAGCATCACAATCATCGTCATCATCATCATAATAAAAATAATGATCATCATTATTATGATGGAAAACTATAATCATTCTTATCTTCGTTGCCATAATCATCATTTTTGTGGATGCAGCCTGTTAAATTTTTTGTTGCCAGTGATTGATGAGAGTAAGATATATTTCTTGGTTACCTTTGTCCCCCTTTTGCTACACCAATTGCTGTATTCTTCCAGGACAGGGCCCTCTCAAGTTCCTCCGGGTTCGCATCCTGGTGCTGACACGAGCGCTGGTCTCTTTATGTTGACTTGTTTCAGCATGATGTTTTCATCGATTTCGTTTTCTTGTGCCCATTTTCTATCTGTCCCACGTTGTGGAAGATGTGCATTGAAATATCAGAACCCAATGCATTATCAGGTAGGGGGCTGGGGGACACCAAGTAAATTGGCTGTGCCAGCTAGTGACACACGTGCTGGAGTGGCTCTGATATAGAAAGCTGAAGAAGCGGACACTTCCCCTCTGCTGCCTTGCAGGCTATGCATCCTTATGCAAAGGCTAGGGGACAACAACTCCGATTTCAAATCCTGTATTGCCTCATAGGGCAGTCATTTTTAAACAAGGGCTGCGCCCGCATCTGAAAACCTGCTGCGCGGAAGACATCTCTAGCCCTCACCACGAATTGTCCAAGAAACCAAGGAACAATACAACAGTAAGATAAACGACAACAGCGTGAAGGAGCCTCAATAGATATGCTAAGGAGGCTGCCTCACCCGGCCAAGAGGGCCATGAGCAACAATTTTCTGCAGATTACAATAAACAACCTTAATTGTCTTCAAAGTCGGATATAGTATTTTTCTCTTGAATATTTTTTCGTGTTTGTCAAAAGGTACAGGTGGCCATCTCTCATGGAGGCCACCATGACACCTTTTGTATTTTGGAGTGACGTTGCAGCTTGTTTCAATGCGCATGACCTGGTTTCAGTATAGGTGTCTATAACATTTATCATGATATTTAGTATATCGTGACATGATAGTCTCTTCTCCCTTGAGTTATGGAACTGTTTAAGTCGTTGAACGATTATTTCGAATCGTTGCTTTGGTCCGTTGGCTCAGTTATCCTTACATCATTAAAGTTTCTTCCCTATCTGAACTCTTCTTTGGTGTTTGATATATATCTTTACTTTGCACTATGTGGGTGACGCAAATCTCTTTAAATGCCATCCAGCGCGTCATTTCCTCCGCATTTAATTTTGTTAAATTTCCGTGTCTTTTATTTTTGGTAGCTGGATGTTGTTGATCGCACATCATCCCCAATCGTTTAGTAATTTGAATATAAGTCGCTTAATCAATGCTTTCTGTTAGTGAAGTGTCTATATTTAAGTTTTCTTATTTCGTGTTGACTAGTGTGCGATAGCAGAACTCAACAACGTCCTTCATGAGCTCCAATGAAAATCGTTTTAGCTTATTATTCCATTTCTTACAGCATACTTCATAAGGGGTTTATATTGATGGTTTTATTGATAGTTTCAGCCCTGTAAGGACTATGCCTTCCTTCCAGAATTTTGTTACAGATTTCTGTGTGATAAATATATCGTATTGATTTGTGTTGAGATGCGCTTATTCGAATCCATGAGAGAAATAGCTGATTCTTCATGTTCGGTACTTGGTTACTTATACATATAATATCAATTTTTAAACAAACTTTGTGCAACGTTTCGACCAATTCCTCCTCCAAATAGCATACCATCTACTTTCCATGCAGAACACGTGGCTGGGCAGACACTTTTAGTTGATGCATATGCTTTCAGATGTTTAGGGCGGTTTCCTCTTACCTATTCATAACGGATGCTCTAGCCATCTTGATTATATAGCAGACACAGTGCACGGACATATATAGAGAGGGGACGTATCAGACCCAGAAACGAACTTCAAAATAACAGAGATAAAGATAAACACAATGATAAGACCCTTCTACATGTCAATTACCACTCTGCACTCAAGCTGGTCAGAAATTTAACCTCGTCTCATTTTAAACTGCCTATTTGCTGCTACTGTAAGTTTTACATGGACCCGTTGCTTAGTTGATCGTATCCCCAAAGCCCTACATACACAATTGGAAGTGCACGAAACAGCGAAATATCTTAGTGCTGAAATGCTTTTTTCGTCAGACACTCCTCAGGGTACAATATCGTCAGAACTCAGATTGAGAAGAAATCAACAAAACTTATACCAAGCTGTGTTTTGAATGTAGTCCATCAGAGGTTCGACTGCTAGATTGGTGTTGTTTTGACCAATCAGTGTATGTTGAACTAAATGGTTAGTCGAAAAGGCCCAATGAAAAGACAAATTATTTTTGTCTGCAAAGCAACGGTTTTCTTGCTTTGATGTCGATGGATTCACGATTGGTTAGAATTAGGATACTAACTCATTAAAATATTGGGTAAGATTGCACAAAATGTACCAAAATAATATGTAAAATTGACATATTATCCTTCAAAGAACCAGCTTTCAAATTAATTTACGTAGCTTCTGCATAAGTTACAAGTTAAGTTGTAACTCTTCTAATACCTTCTAAATTATTCGCTACAGGGTATCCCTAAAAATATTTATTTGAGTAACCACAATACAAAGGCGCTACATCAGGAATAGATGTAAAGATAACCAGAGTAAGGCTAGAAAGGAAAATGCTCGATTTCCAGCAGATGCTCTGTAAACATCTCTTGTCTCCAGTCCTAGGAATATGCGAGGACGTCATCCTCACTGATGAGGTCGAAAATCATGACTCTAAGAGCAGAGAAAATATTTATAATGTAGCTAAAGAACATAAAGACTTCCGACAAGTTCCTCATTGCACTGATTGAGAAACATGAGAAACGAGAAACGTTCATGACATTTACAATAATAGCAAAGTTTTTTGACCCTTCGCACTGTCATTTTAAAAATAACATAGCCCTAAGCTCCCTACTTAGTTCGTACTTTGATATCCACAGTGCACCCATATCATTTTAAACTGGTGCACCGGCCCTATTCGTTGCTAACATCTATAACTAAGAGAACGAGGAAGGAATACAATTTATTAACCTATCTCAGAAGAGCTTGTACTTGTCCTCGTTCTCGTAGTAGATCTAAACCTCCCTTTAGTGTGAAGTATTGTTTTTCGACTGCTTGTTAAAGTTATTTCTAGGGTGACACCGTGGTATTTTGATTTCTTGTCAACAGCAATCCTGTCCCCTCTTCTCTTTACGTTGACTTCGTATTTTGATAGACGGTTAGCTAAGCAAAACGTGCTGCTGCCTGTCTAGGTCATGCTCATCTTCAATGACGAGGTCTTAATGGAAGTCGATGTTTCTTGACAGTGCCGATTGCTGTAAAGTCGGTGGTACATATCAAAAGGGCGATATTATTTACAGGTATGAAACTTTTATGTTTTTGGATGATATATTATAGGTGTGAACATCGAATATAGCTGGGACAATATCTGAACCCTAAGGTACGCCATTTTTTTATTGTAGAAAGTTTGAAATTTTAAATTGTTTTGGAGAACAATAAATGAAGATATCGGTAAAAAGTGCATTATTAATGGAAGACCTTAACCAAATTATGAAGAGAAGTGACTGCTAAAATTTCTTGTCACAGCAACTTAAAAATTTATGAATTTGTCTTTAGATTAAAGTTAGGTTAGAGAAATTGTCAGAAGGAGATCCTGAAAGATGCATTCTGAGTAGATATATCATCATTGAATATATCTGTGGCAATGAAAACCTTCCTCCAGAAGTTCCAAAAGCTACGAATTGGGCACTGATGACAACAGATTCTTCACACAAACAGAATAGGCAGCGTAAATATAAGATTTGCTTATCAAAAATTGTATTTATCTACAACCTTAAAACTTTAATAAGGAAAGAAACATTCCTGGTTCCCGTTAGGTTTGCCACGTAATTCGTAGCAGAAAGAATCGAGGAAAACAGTTTAGGATCGACTGGCTTTTGTAAGTAAGTCAGCTCGTACAAGGAAATGGAAATGTAATATGAAATACCAAAAGCAACAGTATTAGTAATGGTTATATTTCTGAAACGTCTCGCTCTCCATACGAAGACCACCAGTTCTCAAGATTAGAAACGGTGTGCTACGAGGAGACAATCTGGGACTTTTACTTTTACCATTGTCCTGATCTACGCCCTTAATATCTCTGCTGAAAATTATTGAGGTACAAACTAATAAAATGTAAAAAGTCTGCTGCAGCTATGGCAATGACATTTCAAATGATGCCGCGAATTCCATTCACGAAGTAAGTGAAGTGCACCAAAGCAACATGGATATACAATGGGACTGACATTAACATGAAGAGAAGATATGTACAACCTTACGTGTTCTGTACAACACCTTGTGTTATGTACAACTTTATGTGTTATGTAGAACTTTGTGAGTTATGTACAACTTTATGTGTTAAGTAAACTTTACGTGTCATATACAACTTTGTGTGTTATGTACAACTTTATGTGTTATGTAGAACTTTGTGAGTTATGTACAACTTCATGTGTTATGTAAACTTTACGTGTGATATACAACTTTGTGTGTTATGTACAACTTTATGTGTTATGTAAACTTTACGTGTCATATACAACTTTGTGTGTTATGTACAACTTTATGTGTTATGTAAACTTTACGTGTGATATACAACTTTGTGTGTTATGTACAACTTTATGTGTTATGTAAACTTTACG
>JAAAKL020001117.1:20931-33103 GCA_010016065.2 Carybdea cf. marsupialis auct. non (Linnaeus, 1758)
TGTTATGTACAACTTTACGTGTTATGTACAACTTTACGTGTTATGTACAACTTTATGTGTTATGTACAACATTACGTGTTATTTACTCCTGTTCAATAGCTCATTTCGTATGATTTAATTTTATCTTTAATGAAGGGAATAATCAAGTGGCCCGGTTTAGAGCGCCAGTCCTACACTACATTGTGTTATGCAAAGAAGAGGGAAAAGGTGTTCAGGTCCCCAATTGCACTGTGTGCCATAGAAATAGGAGGACCCTTATCTCCATGGTGCCCTACGTCATTATTGACGTAATCATAATATATTTTTGGTGTAATTCTACTTGTTTAATTAGATGGTATTCAAGTGTAAATTGAAGTAAACGTCAAGAAAAATTTTGAAAAGCATTCTTGTTCGTTCTTTAAATAAATTATCCTTTCGTTTGTCACAACAACGGGCTCTTCAATAGAAAACTGGTATTTACTAGTTTGTGTTATTAGGACGTTATGTCTTCTGTTCCGTGGAGTAAATGTTAAAAGGCGCACTTTCAATTGAAAGATGTCAATGTTAATATACTAAAACAAGTTTTTCATTTCGAATATGTTAATGTGAAAGGCCAACCAAATAAGTACATGCAGATGTGTACAATAGTGTAGTATTGGTATCTGGCTTTAAGAAACCGCTTTTTGGGAGGCAAGAAGCGCGGATTTTTAGGCAAAAGCGCATTTTAGAGATTTGGATCATTTACCTCACGCTTTTACTGAAAACCTGTCAAACTGTCTGCGGTACTCCACAACGTATAAATGACCGGTTTGTAAGCTAGAGGTGATCAGAGGCTAGGATTTCATGATACATAGTCTGATACCCATATTAAGCTCATGTTGCATAGTGTTAACGAGCATGCCTCAAGCTTAGGACTGACGGAAATCTTTAGGACCCTACGATTGACATTGTGGGTCGGCTTGGTGAACGACAGCGGGTTCGTAAGAAGGAAGACAGGTTCTTACAAATTTTGGTCTGTTAGGTAGATATGATCTGTAGGTTATGGTGGGAGAACGTCTTGTTAGTGATGTGCATGTTTTGGCAATTTCTACACTAATTATGCACTAGTTTACTTATTGGCTTCGGGTTTTAAAAGCTCAACGACATAAGTGTGCCAGGTATAAAGTTTTGGTCTTGCTCTTTGTAGCAGATGGCACCTCTCATTTTACTAGTCTAGGTTTGGTTACCGACAATGGGAACATAAAGTGGATAATGAAAAGCCTTGATAAATCTATCTTTTTCTTAAGATTACGTTGGGCCCAAGCAAATTGATTGATTGCGCATGTCTAGAGTGATAGAGATCAGACAATTGCATTAAAAAGCAAAGGCAAGGGCGCTTTGAAGAAAAGTAGGCTATCTATCTTACGATAGACAGAACTTCAGAAGATGATCGTGCCCATCCTAGCGAAGTTTTCCTATTTGTAGGGAAGACGTAATGACTTTATTAGTAATGATGATATCAGCTCATGTACTTTTTGTACTGTATAACCGCTGGAATAGTTTAAAAATGGATATTCAAGCAGTCTTTTATTTCCGAAACAAACAGTTGCGCTTGAGAGAAATCGATTACGTCTTCATAAGGATGTTTGTCTGCGCAGCTCAACGACCTTCAAGCGTAGATGACAGAAGCTTAAAGAAGCCCACACTGGCAAGATGACAGTTCATGGTTAGGATTTCCAGTTTTTGCAGCTGCTTAGAGAAAATGTTGTGTTAGAGAAGGGCACTCGTTTCAATCAAGATCAATTTTGCCGTGAACTTGCAGTAAAACTGGTGTCGCTGTTCAGAGCAAAATATACAAAGCTTTCAGAAGAGTTCATTAACCTATTCACGGCAATACACAAACAAAAAGATGTATCAAAGAAATGCAGAAAAAGGAAGAAAACGAGCACAAGCAAGCCGAAAACACAGAGGGGATAAATGTAGGCGAGGAAATTCAGTTCGTGTCCCTCCTCATGAAGATCGAGAGGAGGAACGTCCCTTCAGCGGATTAAGTTTTAAAGGTATTACTCTTGGTATTACATTGTCAAAATTTATTTTCACGTCTGTTATGCATTATATTTCTATCTTAGGTATAACTGTGTTACAATTTCGTTATGTAGTTTACTCGTGATTGCATATGTTACATGAACCGATTTGTTCAGCACACTTTGATTTTAAGTATATAAATAATAGAATCTACCATTTTTGAGCCTTGACAATTCCAGTTGTCTCTAAAGTCATCGGAACAGCTCAACAGAAAAGGATAGATAAACCGTTTTAATGCTTGTTGATTACTCCAAAATATGCTATTAATTGACGTCGGTCACTGCACTTACATTCTGCCTCTATTATGTACACTTATCTTATAGTCCTCAGTGATAAACATTTTAATGCCATAGGTATTATTGAAATTGTTTTTCATGATAAGTTGCAACGAAATTTGTATTAATACAAACGAAACATTGCAAACACTAAAAAGCAGCGTTGCAGTATGTTTGTATTGCTGATAAAATCTTTAATATTTACCTACAAAATAATAATTTAACATTGGGAAACCAATTTTGCATTAATTCTAGTTGTATAGATGCCAATGTGTGAGATAGGCTGGCACGTCAAGAATATTCTCCTTGCACTTCCATCAGCTTAGTTTTTCCTGAAAAAAATTCCAAATGAAATAAAGGCAGGCTCTAAAAATCGACTGTATGAAGTAGAGATGACAGCGGAGACTAGACAAACACTTGTAAGTGGATAAAAATTTAAGTAGGAAAAGCACTAGAATATTTATGACAAAAGCAAACAAATTTTCAATTATAACGTAAATATGTGTATTTGCTAGCGTAAACATGAAAGAAAATGAAGCTCTTAATTAAAAAGCCCCTTCAAGCTTTTCGTAGTAAACGGAATCCGCCTACTGGTTCGCTTATGAATGAGACTTACGAATTCCGAGTTCTTTGCCCTGTGCACATTTTACCTTGCGGAGAATTTTATGTCTTGGAACAATGTCCGAAGAGCAACATTACTTTAGTAAGTCTATCAGATATTGTACAATACCTCTTATATGATACTTGGAGTAACAATATGTTCAACAAACCTGAATTTTTAGCATCTAGGAGCCTGGAGCATTCAGACCCCAAATCTCATAAATAAACAAGATGAACAAAATAAACTGAACAAAAGGAAAAAATGTGCGATAACTGCTAGGCATAGATAAACTATTAAATTCTCGTAGATGTTACGTGATGATGTTCTTAGATGTCCAAGAGATGTTTTTTATTCATAGATAATAGCCAATTGTAAATCTTTGGTGTATAAATAGCAGTCATCAGCTGTAACAAAAATAGGACGATCATGGATATCCAAAGATTGCTCATAAAGAAACCACGTAAACCGAGCAATGACGTTAAATCTTGTATGACGATCACTTTTTTTTTTTTTTAATTGTATTCACCCTGATCAAGGCCGAAGCCACTTCTAGGAACGGGTTACTTTTCCTTTTCGGATGACGAACCATCCTTGCTTACTTTTTTATGCTTACTTTTCATGCTATTTTATGCTCGCTATTCTTGCTACTCATGTAGGTAGTCCCCCCTCTATCCTATCTCTCGAAACATAGTTTCCCACTTCACGAGAGCAGATGACAGAGCACAGTACCTCCGGGATCGTGGCAGGCAAGCTCAGGGTCGGGTCGAGCTCACGACCCTCCGAGTATGAGTCTGACTCTCTACCACTATGCCACTACTGTGTGACTATTAACACTATTCAGACGTTATGTATCGTCCTTTCAATTGAGATGCGTTTGCTTCAATTTACACAAAAAACTAGTACAAACTGTTCTGGTTTGGTGAATGGTTTTGCACATTTTATTCAAGGAAATTTGAAAGACCTCAAAGAAACAGAGTTTTATAGGGTTTATTACGTGAGCAAATTCAATTAAGCTAGCATTTTGTTGTTGATGCAGCAGATACCAAAAATGTTAGTTGATCATTTACTTATTAACTTATCTAACATCCGTAAGCACATCACTCAATTTTCATGAAAGCGAGGCCTATTGAACATGAGTTTACATTTAGGCAAGAATGGACCCAGCAGTCGAGGATTTGACTGGTCAAATCTAAAATTCTCAATACCACCAGTTCTTATCTTTTCATGTAGTAGTAGGTCATCGCCAGCTGCGCATACCAATAAGTTGATATATATAATGCAATCATCAGATGTGATTTTTTAAAGGGAGATTCGTAAGATGTGACCTTGGGGATAAAACGAGGGATATTCCAACCCAATAATCACTATCTAGTCATTATCGTAATTAGCGGGAAATAGTTACATGTTTAAACTGAGAGCGGAACATATCTCATTACCGCTAGAGGCAATAATTTCTGATTTGCTATAATGCCCCATTCGTGCCAGTTTCCACATATTATTGGAATCATGAAGTCAGATGTATGAGTAAGTTGCGACAGATTACCGTCCTCTATACTACTTATAGCTTTTTACGAATGAAAAGGACTATGGGTATGTTAGTAAAGAACTGCTTATACCTTGAGGGCAAAGAGAATGCCAAATTACCTTGTAGTCTCACGCACTGTTAGAGTGGAGACTTTGATGTGGTAAAGATTTCATCGATCTGTCTCGTTCAATTGTACTATAAATATAGATTGCGCAATATCCCATACTGATTAAGATAGAGAATGCGGTTTATGCAGTGCTAGTGCAAAGCAATTCTATTATAATTTCTAGCATAATCATGTTCAAGTATGATTTCTAGCATAATCATGTTCAAGTATGATTTCTAGCATAATCATGTTCAAGTATGATTTCTAGCATGCATATAGCACCACTTTGTATGTGTGTGTGTGTGTGTGTGTGTGGGAGGGAGGAGGGCATTGCTGACACTCCCTAAGAAATGTTTAAATTTTTATTGTATAGAATGCCTGTTTAGGCTTATCTCACTATCACACATTGACATCAAAATGTTGTACTCCCCCTCTTAAATTGGACAATATACATGCCATACTAGTTCCCCCTCATGACGTCTTTGGAGCCATTGAACTGAAGAAAGAGCAATGTCAGTTGCGTCTCATGTCTTACAAATCTTAATCTGTGATACGAAAAAGCTAATAAGATAAATTGATATTGTCATATTCTCCATGGTTCACGTAAATTGGTAGCTCAGTTGACCAGTAAGCGGCAGTAATTGGAAACACAAAGGAATATAAAACGAAAAGAAAATGCTGTTTTACATTAATTAAATAAACCAACTTTGCAGGTATTTTAATTTTGAGAGCCTTTCAAGACTCTCCCCTTGTTATAATCAACAATTAATATTTTGTCCCAAAATTAATTTAATTATTATCAAAGTAAACTTACGCAGAACGTTTTCTCGACAACTTAAAGTAAAAGTACCAAACTAACAGCTTTAGCAAATATTTGACTATTTGGCGGTTTACAGAATTGATTTAGGTTTAAACCATGCTTTTAAGTTTAAGCACACAAAGTTTTTTTATTTTCAATCATTCGCCTCAAATACTTTATTGCACACTCCTGTGATCTAGTAATTGATAATCGATCGAAATGTGGCTTTGTTATCTGGTTCACTTGATGATGAAAGTGAGGAACGAGGGCCTGTTATGTCGAGCCTAAATCAGACTGAGCTATGTTGACATTTCTAAGACAGGGGGTGGGAGGGTGTTAATTGGGTCCGGCCTATGTGAGTGATAATGACTCCGAGGAATTTTATTAGTTAGGCATGAAACTTGGCGGATGTGCTAATTCATCTTTATTCTAATGAAAAATAAGTTTACCTTTGAAGTTGGAGGTGATGACGGTATAATCTTAATTTTTAAAGACAACAAACATAAAACAAGTGGAACGATATCTTTCACGTGTAATTTGTCTGAAAAACCAAACATACACTGATGTTATCCGTAAATATTTCATGATGTTTATGGGTGACTCTTTTTAAGGGGTAGTTCTGACGTCGAGTTGCCAATTCATTGAATTATCGTAAATATAGTTTACGCTTGAGAAGTAAACTCCCTGGTGGAGATGAAGGGACGAAAATGGTGTCACCTAAGCGCGTTTTCCGTCTTGGGTCTTTTGAAAATAATGTTAGTCTCATAAATGTATGAGTCAAGAATCGAAATCTAATCTGTTAATAAAATTTCCACTCCTAAATTTATCTACCTACATATTTCAACCGGAATTTAAAACTTTGTTCATAGTTCATTATTATGTCCCTCAGAAGTATCTACACGGTATCAATACTGAGCAAAATACAACAAGAAAACGTGGTATCTATAATGATCAGTAAGTCAGACACGGGTTTTAAGCTTGATTTTGTACACGCAAACAAAAGAAGAAAGCAGCTTCTGCAAGTTTTTATTCGCGTAACCATCCTTTGCATTATCCTTAGGAAAATTCACTATTGATGATAGATTTAAATTTGTGGCTGAGCTCCACCAGTTCTCTGCTGACAGAATACTGCTCATAATTCATTGGTTCCTGTAATTCGTGGAGGCTAACATTTTCGTACATGTTCGCAACCAACCAGAAATTGTACTCTTTGGATTTCCATGATCCTCCCAAAGTCGGTTTCACTTTCATCAGCTTCTATCTTTATTAGAGATGGGTATTTTACAAAGCTCTCTTTTATCTGCTGAAGCTTTACTTAGGTTGAATTCTGATTTCAGCAATGAGAAGACAAGTTAGACTAGCGTTGGAATACAAAGCCTTCGAATTATATTTGGAATGACATTGTCTGGAACATTCTCATTGGATGACCTAATTCAGTGCTTGATCGGCGACTTGCGTTCCTATTACATCACAAGGGACAACACTGCCGTGAGAGTTGATCAGAGTTCAACGTTTGATTGGCGAGGGACGCAGTCATTGTAAAAACTTGCTTCCATAAGATTTAGAAGACTGAGCTGATGATGGACGACAGACGCAGTAAGACTACGACTGACTGAGTCACTCTTATTATTTCAGAAACCGGGTTTAACCTGAAGGTATTTCTCCAAGTTCCATAAAACTGGTTAACTAAAGGGAATTTTCGTTTACTCAGGATTCCTGTCTTGCCAAGAACTTCTAACCAAAACTGGAGGGAATTCTTGACAAAGGATCCCCTTACTTGGATTTTACTGAGGGTAAACTGTATCTAATACCATAGAGAAGATAGGAAATGAGTGTTGATAGTATTACAAGGAATACAAAAACCCAAGGCTAGTAACTTTTTACTGCGGGGTAACTATTGAAAATAACATTGAGGAAGAAGATCATTCATATCATTACTTCTTGACAGTCAAACGTATATAGAAGAAAAGTGGCATCATGTACTGTGACTACCAACTACACGTACAGTGTCTGCAAAGTAGAAGTAAGTGTTGACTGTTAAAGAAGACTAAGATAGAAGACTATATGACATCGATATAGTATTTGTAAGTATATATTTGTATCATCTTCTGAAGACATCATTTACTACTGCACTATGATTGATTTCAGAACATAAACGATATTGTAAATCACAAGGACTTCAGAGAACAAACCCAAACCTAATTATTATCATCTAACCACGATACCACATTCTTTGCTATCGATATGGTGGTTGTTAGTTTAATGAATGTAGATGAAGTTTTCTAACTCTTGTCTGATACACCAGGAGTCTCTCATGGTTAGAGAAAGCGAAGCCAACACGTCTTGAATATTTGAGAAATTGTAACCGACTTCTTACAGTCACTCAATATCCACTCAATATGACGATCCTGATTTGGTTGGGGCAGCTTTCCGTCCTGGTGGACTATTTTTAGGGCTTCTACAATTGTGCATTTGTCAATGCATTGCATGCACAACACCTGACTGTAGAACCCCTTTTAGCAGCTTTAATGTTACGCTTTGTTTTGGAATTGCTTGTCCACACCTCACAACCGTAAATCCAGGTTGACCAAGGGTAACATTTCAAGAGATGCACCTTTAGGTCAACTGCAACTTTGCCGTAAATTAGTTTCGATGTTAACTTGCCAAATGCTTTCTTGGCCAAAACAATCTGTATGCGAATCTCGTGCTTACATTGCCAATCAGAAGGTACCAGTAAACCAAAGGTAGCTCATAAACGAGAATTGTCCTGTGGTCTTTGTGAGTCGAATAAGGTATCAACCCTATTCAGGAGTCAACTTTGAGATGAACGTAGTTTTCTTGTTGTTAACTGCAAGTCCATATTGATTGCTTTCAGCAGTAACCGTGTAAAGAGCTTTTGTATTCGTTCTTCTGATGTTGCCAAGAGAACCGTATCGTCTAAGTAGGGAACATTGAAGATTGAACAGGTCAGCAGTTCCAGCAAACCACTGTCAAAAACCATGTTTGATTCAGAGCGATTTAGTATTTCCATCTGATAGTCTAATTGCTGTCCTCTGTTGATAGTAAAGATTGGCAAGAAGACACAAATCGTTGTCATCTCTGCTGATCTGTTTAAGTATCTCAAAACTTTCGCAATCAAATGCTTTTTGATAATCAATATATGCCAAGTACAAAATTGCCGGAACTCCATTAAGAGCTCGGCTATCATTCTCAAGATAAAAATTGCATTTATTGTCCTACGATTAAATTAGTAAGCCGATTGATTAATTGATAAACGGGAATTTCAGGAGGCAGCTGCCAGGAGGAGCTTGAACACGTGGCACAAAAGTCTTATTGCTCTATGAATAGCAAAATCCACAGTACTGGGAATTTTCGGATAAGTGGTAAATATTGATAGAGTCATCTCCTTTTTCGACCTTGGAACATAATTCTCATACAAGTACGATTCCCTATTCGCCAAAAGCCAAAAACATTTCGACACTCATGTCATTTGACCTAGGGACTTTTCCGGTTTTCATGTTCTTAAGAGCCGACTTTGCTTTCAAGATCTTTGGTCCTATTACTGCGTCAACGAAGATCTTCTGTTTGTTCTTCATCATGGAACAGATCTTGGACATACTTAATCATTATGGTTGCAACATTCCATCAATTATTACACTAATTACACTTCCATCAGCCTCTATGATTAAGGTGTTAGCAGATGTTGCCTTGTTCCCTGCGATCTCGTTTACCGTATCGTACTTCTTCAAAGTAGTGAAGAGACTTGGTTCTTCTAGTTCTAAATATTTTTCTTATAACTAGTTTTCTTTTGTTTTCTTGAAATTTTT
The DNA here is from genome assembly GCA_010016065.2 of Carybdea cf. marsupialis auct. non (Linnaeus, 1758). Classification (NCBI taxonomy): domain Eukaryota; kingdom Metazoa; phylum Cnidaria; class Cubozoa; order Carybdeida; family Carybdeidae; genus Carybdea; species Carybdea cf. marsupialis auct. non (Linnaeus, 1758). The sequence continues at coordinate 30,108 of JAAAKL020001117.1, forward strand.
GCTGACTTCCCTGTGGACTGCACGATATTGCAATGGGTTATTTTCCACTGGTCTTCATTCATTCATCAAGTCAGATGTCAGTTGTCATCCAATGGCACGAACAACCTTTGCATGATTTCTTGCTTAAACCTTTTCTTGTCCTCTAACTTCTTTTGCTTTGCTCTGAGTAGAATTTTTATCACTGCTTTTGGAACACGCTTGAAAGAAGGTTTATAATCTCCAACGGCCAGATTGTAATCACAATTGATGCCCGTATCTGCGTAAGTACGTGGGGTCTCTCCCTGCGTTTCAAACTCCATATTTTAACAAGATAATATCAATCTGTTTCCCAGCTTTGTGCTAACTTTCTCCAAGATATATCACCATCTTTGATGATGTTTAAATGATGTATTTTTTACAATCATCCAATTTCTGATACACCACTCTATCTTTCCGTCACCTCTTAAATTTCTCTCTTCTAGTTCAAAAGGACCCAACTTTTCTCTTAATGTTCGGATCCTATTTTGGCATTCCAACCTCCGATAATGATTATTAGCTTTCGTGATTTGCATATTACGACCAAATTAACGCTGAAGGGGCTGAATCAAAGTTTGACAAGAAAGATACGATCTGATTTTGGTCAGAATGAAAGTACTGAATCACTGATATCTTGATGTAGTACCAGTTAGACACCATGTTAGTGTTCTTTACTTTCTTAGTGAAAACTTGTTTAATATGCTTTACAGATTCGCCTGTTACAGTCCATCTTACTCTGAAAAGATCCAAGCCTTGTATCTGCATCCTATTTATTTCCATAGAAACCTCGTCAAGCATTCCGCTTTGAAGTCTTTATATTCCACTTTCCAATTCTGAGTAAATTTTTCTTTGGGCTGTTCTGGTTCTTTCACATTTTCGCACTCTCTTGTTTCATAGCTTTTATTAGATACCACCAAATCACGCGTCCCTTTTTACTGGGTTACTCGTTACAAAATAGCAGAATCGCTCTATGAACTGTCAGAGCAATTGGCAATACGGCTCCATGGTTCCTTTGATGATTTCGACGTCCTATTGTTTTAGCCTCGAGTTGTTGCGGAACGTACCATTTGTATACAAACCTTCTTGGTATGTCCTTTGTGCCGGTATTTGCGGAACACGAAACCTAGAAATCCGCAGTATCCAGTAAAATCATTGTTGCTTTCATCACATGAGCAACGACATGGAGGGTTGCCATTCTTTGTAGTAAGACTTTATAACGATGATCGAACAAACGACGAGTGATTGTGATTTGGTTGACTTTATTTGCTAGTTTGTCAGGTATCCACTTCTCAGTGGTCATTTCAAAGGTTAAATCCCGGATCTCAAAGAAAAAAGCACTGTGTTATCTTCATTCTTGGATAGAAACCGGACATCAAACGATCACATGCACCTGGTTTCAAGAAAGAAATCTCAAAGAAAGTTGCCTTAAGTGAAGTGAACAATGTATGCAGGCACCGTGTACTCAGCTCCTGCACTGGCTCCCTCAAACATATGTAGTTACTTTATGATAATGGATGCTGAATTGAAATACTTCTGAAGAAGATCTATCCATCGTAACTCTTGGTAATTGGTAATAGACTTTTCTTAGCTGCAAATATTCTTGAGAAACTTAAAAGATTCAGTTGCCAACGTTGCAAAAATGGAATTCACCTTGAGTTTATCAGCAAACTTGTATTAAGAAATTAAAACAATGTTTTGTATACCACATACTACTTCAAGATATATTATAGCCTTTTACAAACACCGAGCATAAATTGCAGAAGATAACTTTGAAGCCCTTCCTCCAATTCCAGGTAATAAGAAGTGGATGTCTGATAAATTTTCAATTCTGGAAATGCAAGCCAAGTGCTTACTTCAATGGATTTTCATATCGGTTAATCCTTCAATATTAATCAACTGTTACCAGTCGGCAACGATTGGATGACAAGTCCCCTTTGCCTCAAATTATTGTGAACTTTGCATTTATTGCCCTCGTGAGGCAGCTTATATTTTCTATGTAATCCAATAAACATTATTTATCACTGATTCTGTTTTACTTCATATTCTTGTGAAATTATTCTTGATGTTACTTTCAAAAGATGGCATTATGTTTCGCAAAAATGAATAGAATCTTGGACCTATACATTTGTAGCTTGTTCTCTACTAATTCCCAACGTAGTTCTTTATGCACGAGGTACTTCGTAGTCATAGAAGCAATGCCAGTGGACTCCCGTCCCCCCTTAAGGCTCCGTTTAAGCTACACAGACTAACCCGCGCCAAACTCGAGTTAGTTAATGCCCAGGGTTGATATTTGAAATTTAAATGAAATGTAAAACTAAACTAGGTTAGCACTGTTTGACCTAGTTAAAACTGACCCTACATCAGAGCTAGATTTGTTCTAGGTTCCTCCTGGGTTAATTTTTGTTCATGAAAATGTAAATGCACATGTAAATTGCAGATGACAGATGTGCAACAAATGATAGACAAGTTTACGGATGTGATGAATGAAGTTGCCGGAAGTATACTTGGGGAAGAGAAGAAAAGGAAGCAGCCATGGATGACAGCAGAGATACTGCAGAAATGTCATTTGATAATACCGCTGCCGAAGAAAGGAAACTTAAAGAAATGTATCAACTACAGAACCATCAGCCTCATTAGCCACCCAAGTAAGGTACTTCTGAAAATCATCAACGATAGACTAAGAGCAAAAGCAGAAACGTTACTTTCAGAGGAACAGGCTGGATTTAGAACTGGTCGTAGTACAGTAGAGCAAGTAACCAACGTAAGAATTCTTGGAGAAAAATATCGAAACCACCAGATGGAGCTACACCACAACTTCATAGATTTTAAGAAGGCCTTCGACAGGGTGTGGAGGAATGCTCTCTGGTCAGTTATGAGGAAGCATAACATGGGGTCTGGTCTAGTAAAGGTAATTGAGGCACTCTACTCCCAGAGCAGTAGTGCTGTGATGACCAACAGCAGTACCTTAGAATGGTTTCAAA
>JAAAKL020001118.1:0-33099 GCA_010016065.2 Carybdea cf. marsupialis auct. non (Linnaeus, 1758)
TCGTTAATGGTACAGAAACACTGGTCATCTTCGTATATTCGTTAATGGTACAGAAACACTGGTCATCTTCGTATATTTGTTAATGGTACTGAAACACTGGTCATCTTCGTATATTCGTTAATGGTACAGAAACACTGGTCATCTTCTAATATTCGTTAATGGTACAGAAACACTGGTCATCTTCGTATATTCGTTAATGGTACAGAAACACTGGTCATCTTCGTATATTCGTTAATGGAACTGAAACACTGGTAACTTCGTATATTCGTTAATGGTACTGAAACACTGGTCATCTTCGTATTATGTCTTCGTCGCTAATATCATAAAGACGGTTAACAGATCCATTAACAATCTCATTAATTTTCAAATCAAATAGCTAACCCCCGATTTATGAACGTGTATATAGCTGCAGCATTTTTAGTACTCCCCCATCCTAACTAACCAGACGTGACCGACTCTCAAGCTCTCAAACTCAGATAGGTTTGACATTAGCACGACATAAAAGACATCAAATACCGAGCTTTACCTTGTTACCCATACGACATATGAGCCTGAACAAAATGTTTCGTACTATGACATCATACTCGGTAAGAACAGTAGTAGATTAAATAGTAGGAACTCCCCTGTTTAAGAATTTGTCAATTCCACAGACGTTCTAGATTGATAAGAGAACAGTGTATATACTCGTAACTATATGAAGTTTTTTAAGCAGTTTGTTTAGCATTAACCTAACGTGAAACGATCTCTTTACTCCATGTAATAATCAGAGCATTAAGAAATAGAAAAACAGGATGAGCTGTTAAGTTCTGTTTCTATAGGAACTATGGGGACAGAGAAGTGTCTTTAAAAATTAAGGTTTTATTTTGGTTGCATTTTTCTTTTCTTGCGTCGAGAAGACTTTATTGTATCATGTACATCTTCTGTATCAGAGACACGATTTTCATCCTATAATGCAATAAACAAGACACTGATACTACAAAGAGACGACGCACATCTCCTACTTTTTTGAAATGATCAAAATATTAATAACAGTTTCTAGAAATCGTAACTACAAAGCATCAAGAAGATTTTAAAGAGATGAGGAAGGTTTCATAATCCCGTTGACAGTTTTCATTTAAAGGAATGGGTTTGTTAACGCGCAACAATCAGGACGAATTGAAAGAAATAGATGCTGAGGATTTGAAATGTAATCTGGTTGAGGTAGGATAGACATCAGTTTCATCTTCATTTAGTTCTAGCATCTTGTTATTGTGGGAATTTCTGTTTTATACTCCTGTGCTAATTCTCCCTATTTTCGACAGACGGTCGATTGCGTTATCTCTCAGAACTGTCGTTTGAGGCAGGTTGAGAGCTGTCTTAATAACTTAGTCCTTCAATTTTTTGTTAGATAGTACTATGACATATACTGATTTGTGTCTGCACAGAAAGCACAAAATCCCGAGATTATTGTACTGGAAATTATAATTTGATCTTAAATGGCCATACAGGAGATGTTAAAATCTATTTTTAGGCCCTTTACATATTCTGTCTACTAAGCTTCTTCCCTTTTATATCTTTATATCTTTTTCTTTTTTATCTCATTAACTACTATGTGAATCTTTTAAAAAGTTTTCATTTTTCTTTAAATTAATTTAAAATTATTCAAAGAAAGAACGCTTGTTCACATTATCACATTATCACATTATGGATGCCATAAGTGGTATCTTCGATTTATCACCAACGTATTACACTTAAAGTTAATGGACTTGCAACGAATCTGCCTCAGAGCCAGAAATTAGGCAAAGTGGATGAAAATATGGTGCTTTTGAGTAGAGATGGCATTCTAACAATGGATTATTTAATAAAGTTGAAATGCATGTAAACCATTAGCTTTGTTGTGACGTAATAGTCTCATGTATCAAAAAGAGGTGGGATTTTCTAGAGCTAATAGATCAATTGAAATTACAGAAGGTTTTACACAAAAGTGAGAAATATTGTCAGAGTTATTTGAGTTATCTTAACATTAAGCCTATACTAGGTCTAAATCTGTCCAGTTCTGAATAGCTTAAGATAATACAGTCAGGATAGGGCTAAGGGACATCTGTTACACTCATGCTCCATTACGTTCCCCCACCTCTCTGTTAATTGTTTCAAAGATTTTTCAAAAAATATCTTTATCTCTGGTTCGTTGAATGAATTTATAAGTAGCACACATCGGTGTCCTTGAATTCCGAATGCACTCTTTCTTTGAAAATGCTTAAAACTCTACAAAATGAAACGCTTGTGAGATAGAGGGAGTGAGCTGGTGTAAACAACATCCTAACTTCAATAACTTTGAAGAGCATTTGACAATATTTCTATACGTCAAGAACTATAAAAAAAAGAGCGATCAAGGTAAATAAGTAAACGTTTAGTGACTGGTCAGTTCATTTTGACGATAGAATACCTTTATATGAATTTTGGATAAGAATATGCATTTGGCTTCTTATAAATTTACCTTACTTAGCTATTTGTTTTCACGAAGTTACATAGACCGATGTGAATTGAAAAGTATTTTCTTATTAGTTAAGTTTAGGCACTGACAATGTGAAGTCAGATTTCTCCTTCAACTTCTCTTCTTTGTCTCGGAGATCACAAATCTAGAACCCATGGCCTGAGTGGAATGTGATTTAAATTGGGCAGTTTTGAATTTTACTGTGGTTAACGATAGTCACATTTAACTGACTGAGTGTGACGATGTTCTTAACTAATGGTCTCAAAAAGTGGCTTTGTTAAATAATCTGTAGTTACGAATGTGAATGGGATTACAGAGTCGATAAAAGGCGTCAGACTGTCCGACTCAGAATTATTGTGCTAAGCCTTCAGGAACTCCGCAGATAGAAACGGTTATACTGACTATACCTGCAGCAGCAACATGAATTACGAGTAATCTCATGTAGAAACAAAGGGCAAATTGGCAATAAAAAAGGAACTTTAAATTTCGCCAATCGTAGTCTTACTTATAATTACTAAAATAAAATGGAATGCCTGTAAGAGGAAATTGCTTTTCTCAGTGCATTGCCGGTGAACTGGAATAATGTCAGTATTCGCGCAGCTGCTCTCTTGATGTTTGTCAGTATTTCTAAAAAACATCATTGTGTTTCTCTCTATAATGGAGTGTTGGCCTGATTATTGGCCTGGGTACTAGGTCTTCCTCGCCCAAAAATTACATGCTTTATCACATTTCTCAGATATAAAGGTTTACGTGAGGAAATACGCTGCTCCTGTCTTTACAGGCACACTGTCCTGCATTTTTATTCAAGTTACAAACACGATGAAAAGCATCGAGTTATGACATGAGTCTGCAACCAACAAACCAGTGTAAAGTTAGTCCAGTTTTTAATCGTTTGTTTAGAACTTGTAGGGTATTTAGAGAAAGGCTGTTCTGTCCTACGTTACAACAAATGGTTATGTCTGTGTGTGTGTATTTTGTGATCGTATGTGTGTGTGTGTGTGGTATCGTTCGTGCATAGCTTTTGATAGAGATTTGATTTGCTCTACAGGTTTTAGAACATAAACCTGTAGCAAATTAAGACTCCAGAAGTAAAACGGTTGGACAACAGTGCACAGTTAGATATTCAATTCTAGCTTACTATAATAAGCGACGACCTGGCTGTTTAAACACAGTCATTCCTGATAGTATAAAGTACGTAAATTGTGAAATTTGTAAAATTCTGAAAAGGAACGGAATGGAAAACCTCTCTTGGAAAGTAATTATAATAAATTTAGTTTCATTAGTAAGATGCTTAATTGTCCCTGTTGGCTTAAGCGGGTATCATACTTTCTACGACATCGTAGCTGGAGGGGGAACCAATACAAAATTTTGACCTCACTGATTCCATTTCTCTGATATGGCTACTCTTCTTCCACGTTATTGCTAATTACTTACAATCTAACCAATTTATCAAGAAAAACAATTTTACTTTTCTTTAAGACATGTTTTTAGCCAACGAATAAAATAATACCGTATATCTGTTCTTGTGATCGATGGAAATTCGAAAGCAATGCGATAATCTGACAAGACTTGCATCAAGAAAAATTTATAAAGTACAAAATGCTAATAGCTGATAAAATTTTGTTTTGTATATGAAGATAATTACGTTGCGGGCGTTGTTTAACCTCGATGTTTGTACTCCTATTCTCTTGACCATCACCTAAAAGATTCCTAGAACAAGTTTTATTAAGCTTGCAATGTTTCTTCTCATTCGTCTTTCCATATGGTTGCACAATTTTCGAAGGCTTACTTTTAGGCTAAGAAGGGGGCTTTGACTGGCATTTGGGGACTGGACAATTTTAGAACTGTTCATTAGCGGCAAGAATGCCCAAAGATCCCGTTGGTTTGCCGACACCTTGGATGTATAACACTTTTGCCCCTCATATAACTTCAGTTACACCTGTTGTCATTGCATGACGTTCTTTCATGCTGCTGTCAGAAACAATACGTAATTCGCGTGTTAAAGTGAACGTCCTATAAGAGAAACAATTCACTGGATCATGAAAGCCTTTTCTTAAGAATACATCTCCATATCAGTCACCAAACTAATAATTTGATAAGCAACATCCAGAAAATTGGAAATTTCTTATATTCTGTTAACCTGATGAAATTAAGATGAATATCAGGATTACGCTTGATGTGTAGCATACACGTATTAAAACATTATATAGTCTGTTATGCTCTGGCTCTTCTGTAAGTGATAAACACACCCTGTTAACTTATTGTTATCATTCATTTCACGTTGACAAACTGCCTGTTTTGCACGAATGCTTGGAGAAGATCCAGTAACCATGTGAATAATCTAGGTTGTCCTCGATTCGTAGGCTCCCAACTTTATAATTGTCCATTTGTTTACTAATGAGGAAATTGGCAGAACAAATTTCATCAAGAATAGGGCGCTAAGCTATCTTGAATAACGGCTAGGGGATTATTATCGTAGCCAAAGGGTTAACAGAATTGCCTTGGGTAAGGCACAGACCGTGCCGGATCTGGGTAAGATTGCCTTTTCAGGTAAATATACAATTCCTTAAACTTTAAACAAGCTCATCCTATCGCTTCATACGTTAGGAGAGTGTATAACTTTGATTATTATCATATATATAAAGGAGGATATAAAGGAGGCCTTTCACGATAAGAAAAATGATATGTTTTAAGAAACTAGACACCTACTTGATGTTAAAGAGAGCATGTTAAGACAGGCAACTCGTTAACAGATTTCCTACTAATTTAATCAATTCATGATGATTGCTTTGTTAACCCAAAATAAACTTTAGATCCTTAGAAAAGGGTTCGGGAGAAGGAGAGAAATGGCTTCACTGGCGTAACAGCATAGTAAGAAGATCGTAAAAGTAAAATTTAAAAGATGTTCAGAGATCTTCAAACTTGATATTTCAGTTTTCTTTGAGAAAATTATAAGAGAAATATTAAGTCTGACGAGGTAACAGAGAATAGCAAAGCTATGTCACTATTGGAATTCGAACCTGGGTCCTCTTCAAATTGCGTAGAACTGGCTTTTAATGTCCGTCTGAGGATGAATGCTAGAAAAATACGATTACCCGAGAAATATACAGTATTTTTCCATTGAATTGAGGTGGCTTATTTGGCAGAGCAATATGACGTCATAGCATGGGACCTGGGCTCGAGTGCTGGCAATGGAGTACTATCACTTTCCTCTATTATCCTTCACCGTTTTCTTAATCTGAATCTATATTTGAAGTTCTCGAAGGGATCTTTTTAAATGTTAATATAATTCTTATTAACCCTTCATCCCATTAGTGACTATTGTGGCCTTTCATACAAATAGGCCATTTTATGTACAGCATGTGTTGCAAGGTCGTGCAAGTCATAAGTATCCGTGAAATTACCTTTTAAATTTAGGGTATTCATCCCCATTTCACTGACGAAGCCCAAACCGACTAAACAGTCTTCAGAGTATCGGCCGAATCTATTAACACAGGGAGTCGGCACCTTCCTGGCAATTAACTACACTGAAACCCAGGGATATCTGGCTTGACAAATACATCAGTGTATCAATATATCAACATACCAAGGAAGTAAAACATCTTGAAGCTCGTTAAAGAATTCATGGTTTATCATCTATTCTATTGAGGTATTAACTTTTCACGAATAGCGCCTACATGACTTTGACTAATGTACTGATAACCTACATGAGTTTAAGGAAGATCGTAGAGGATAAAAGAGAAGAAAACGTCACGGCAGAGTCTCGAAATTGCAACCTTCGTAGTCGTGTCGTTTGGCCAACAACTGAGCGGTGGGGAATCTTGATGGTAACATACTTTCTTTCTCCAGTTCAGACATTCGCACGTCTTAACAGCATATAGTCAACTACTTCAGTAATGAGTCACCTGGAAGAAAAATAAAGGTGTTCTAGCGATGCAAACATGTATATCTCCCGGAAGAGAGTGCATGACAAGAGTTGATAGCCTGAAATAGCATCTTGATGGGATGTGGTGATCTTCAACGGATAATTTGACTTTTATTACTGAGAACTCCTGTTTAAGGGTCTTCTCTAACAATCTGACACATGCTGCAATCCACGTGCTCTTCCTTATTTTCTAATTAAAATCTTCCTTGTATCTGATTTTATGTAACACTATGAAAGAGGCTTACTATACGAGCTCCTAAATACGTCACTGCATGTGTTGCTATGCCATGCCATGCATCTGGCAACAAAAAGGAACCGGTCTGAAAATCCGGAGAGAAATCATATCAATTAACAGTTAATAATAAATCTGTATTATTAAGTATATGTGGATGCTGCTAGGTAACAAGTTACGTTCGAGGTTGTGTTTGTTGTTGATGTAACTGCTAGCAATGTCTGTACTCATCGTCATTATTTTTGACAGGGCGCTTTCCTGCTTTATGTACGGCCTTCTACAATTCTTCTTTCAGTAGACTATGCAGCTTGAACTCATCGATCTTTGTAACGGATAAGTCACCTGAGCAAAGATTTGAGAAAATTAGTGTAAGTCTAGAGCATGGTTATTGGTCATGCTTTGGTTTCAGTACATAATGTGGTTATCTCGATGGTATAAAACATAGCATGAAGCAATTATTTTTACGAGCCCTACCGTTTTGTAATATCAATTATCAATGCACAAGTAACTCCAAAAGAAAGGGTACCTGCGGTGTAGTAAATGGACGTAGCCACTGAGTGGTAAGGAAGGCCCTGTGACTCACAATGATTTTGACTTTATATGTTCTCTTAGATTTGGCTGTTAAAATCTTTATGTGACGAGATGTGAACTAATTCTTTTAACCGTCCAATCACCTTTTCTGTAGCTAAGTATAGGATTTTGTCATTCGTTTTAGGCCCCATTTAAACCATTTTTTTCAAATAGGTGCAATTGCTAAACTAAGAGACGTCCTAACGTATCAGAGGGGCATGACCAGTATTCTCCATAGAGAAACTTAAAGATTTTAGAGGTAAGAAATAATTGTTATCATCTTATAGGGGTTGTTCAGCAGAGCAAATGGATTCAACGACGGCAGTTCTAACAGGGAGGCATGAAGTGAAAGTAGTAATTTGGCGGTAACTGTCAGAGAAGTTATGTTTTTAACACTGTAATGCTTCTACTATTCCATGCAATTTTAAGGGGTGTTACATAGAATATATACTTAGTGCAAAAGCACCTAATGACTTGCAACAACTCCTTCTTAATTTACCTGTTGGCAAGCGAGTGGTTACTTCAGCTGATGTCTAATAAATCATTTTAGCGTTCCTGATGGCCCTTACCTTACAGGTAATAAGTTAGTCGGTAATAAGTGACTAAATTTTTGCGATTGACTAAGTTTTTACCGACCAAACTTTTCTACTGAATAAAATTTTTGTCTACTTTTTCCCGACGTAAATTTTCATCAAGTATTTTTCACCAGCAATACCTTAACTGACGTTATACAGACACATCATTTTATCATTTTCATTATTTTGTATATATTGTACACCCGTGTAATCCCTCCCCTGTTCTCTTATTGTGTACTGCTAGTAGACAGGAGTTAGAAGAAATGAAGAGGTTAAATGTCAAAAAAGAAACGTTGCAAGCAATAAAAACTATATCCATACAGATTTTTGTCCTTTTCTGTAGCACAAAAGACAAACGAAGACAAAAGCTCTAAATAGATTTTATCAAGCGAAATGTTAATTAAAGATGCTTAGGATATGGTGTACTCGTTAATGCGAAAAAGGTTGTCCACTCTCGTCTTGTAGTTGTGTGTGTTCTGGCAAGCTTCATTTATCCCAGCAGCTGAGAACCCATTCTTGATAATGCCTTGCCTGTCCTTCAGGTGATCGTATAAATCGTGTATCCACTTCGCTTGCAATTTCAGACACAACTTCAGTATTGATTAAAATTACTGTTATGGGAAGAACGTGAATCATTTTCTACTACCTTTTTACTTGTTTAATTTTTCCTTTTGGTTTTAAGAAATATAAGTGATGAAGATTTCGTAAACGTCTTGTTTTCTAGGAAGGGAACTAATCGAGAAAATGTCATTATTGAAATGTACAGAAATATGTCGGTGTATATAAAAGTCTCGCTTTTTCACCATAACATGCAGAGCTAAATTTTTATTGGAAAAAAAGAAAATTTAACATTTAAAATGTTAGTTGGTAAAAAGTGACTAAATTATGACTTAGTGCCTTAAATTTTTTACCGACTAAAGTTTTTACCGACCGAAGTTATTACCGACCAAGATATAAGCATTTATCGATGTCATGCAGGTGTTGTCTGTCCTGTTTAATAATATTTTAATCTTTTGTTCGGGGACAATCTCACAACGTGTACTGCCATGTAACAGTTTTATTTCTATCATATTGGCCCTAAAAACTTTTCATTATTTTATCTACGTTCATTGGAACTGATTTCAAGGAGTATCCGAGGATGCAACGGATAGTGCACGATGTTTGATTTCAATTTATGGTGATCTTTAAGTACTATTAAAGGTCATGATTTTATAGCACGTTTATGGGATGATGAAATACCTAGATTTTGCCGTCCAAAATTGATTTTTAGCGGAAATATTAGATTATATAAACAACCCTGAGAATAAGTTCTATACTGAGCAATGAAGTAATGAAGATTATATTTACAGTAAAAGAAACAAAAGGGAGATGGAAAAATAAATTACTTGACAACACTAAGTTCAGTTAAACAAATTGGGGTGCAAATTTTTGATGCCTTTTATATGTTTAACAGATAGGCATATGTTTGCGAAAGGATAGAGAACATATCATTATTTCATAAATTGTTTAAATTATAAACTCAGATAACTTTTTAACTACTTGCAGCTTCAAGAAGAATGAAAAAGGGTAATTTAATAGTATGAAGTGAAGGATGAAATACACACAAGTAATAAGGGGCAAAGAGCAGTTTAGAAATCGTGTCACTATTTGCCATGAGTATCTATTGATATCTGTTTACACGTGGTCTTAAGACATGCTCCTATTTAAATCAGAACATACCTCTTTTAATCATTTAAACAGGGTACGTATATGCAAGTACACTGTACGCGGAACCAGATCTAGTAGAAAAAGGGGCATACATGGTTTACACCTCCCACAATTCAAGGAACGATTTTATATAACAAACATTTTTTCCCTACGCCAGAGAACGTTTGATAGGGTGAAGCCCTGTCTTTCGGAAACGTTCAAATGGGAAGACTGGCCTGTGCTGGGCTAGGGCGAAGTACAGTGGGACTATGTTGTCTTACCATTGGTGCCTTTTCTTGGCTACACTCCTCTCCTTTTTCAATGGTCCAGGATCCTGACCTAGGAGAGTATATCTTGCATTCGTCTTATCCGTTTATCATTTGAGAATTCCAACCACGAATACCGAAACATTGAGTGTTGAACAGGGGAAAATAAACACTCGATACGATGAGCTCTATTCTTTTATTTTTTTTGCAATACACAATAAACCTGACTTTTGTTTTCAAAAACAATAAACCAAACAATAACATGTTTATTTTAAGTGATTTTGTTAGTTGACATTTTGATAAGTTTGATGAGATACTAGAGAAATAGCAAGTTATGTCACAAACGGGTTTCAAACCCACGACTTTAAGTATTTGCGGCGTGTGCTCTACCAGCCAAGTGACTTGAACGCCGGCGATAGCACGCTCTGTTTAAAGACTTGTCATTACATTCTTTTCAGAGCTTCTCCTTTCATGATAAATTTGAGGAGCAGTCAGTAAATTTCAAAAAGTTTGGGCAAGTCGTCGATAAGAAATATATACAGCCACGCGCCTACAAGTTCTCCACCATGTAGACGGTAAAGTGGGATTTACATCAAACAGTAATTCCTCTTCGGACAACTGACCACGGCTGAATATGTTACAGTATCTGTCTAACGTAACCCAACTGCCACTTAATAGATTCTGTTTAATTGGCAAAGGGAGATTGAATAACAAGACTCATTACGAACGATGTGGGCTATAGAAAAGGTGCCACAGCTAGCTGATGAAGGATATTTGATAGTAAAATGCGAACAATCGGTAGTGGTAATTAGCACAAGTTAAGTTTCACTTGGCTCAGCAGTTGTTTAAAGGATTTCGCATTGGAATATATTGCACTAAGCAGGCTTTCCTATCTGCCTATCGGATTATCAGAAACATAATCCCCTTAACGCATGCTCGCTGTATGATAGAAGTTACTTTACCTTAAGTTTTGAAAAGAAGTGTTGTTTCAATGAGAACTGGGAAGAGGCAAGGAAACGAGTTTTGTAGATGAGAAGGATCTGTGCTGGGCTTTGAATATATTCTGTTGACACTTAGCACAACCGTCATCAGAGAAAGCAATACTCTACTCTCTGGTAGAGGGTTAACTATTCTAAAGGCATTTTGTAGCCCCTTTTGAATTTCAACCGTAGTATCTCAGCCAACTTGCTTTCCACATTGTCCAGTAGATATGATAAGGTAAAGAACACCAAAGAAGTCAGAATACAGAGGTAAGTGCTTGCTGCTGTATTGTTTTTCCATAACCACAAAGAAAGTCAGATAGTCAGAGAAGGAAAAAAATTCTTGTTCGAACTTTGTAAGCAGAGAAGATATGAAAGAAAATTTGGCAGTAGCTGGAACGGTAAGCATAGTAATCTGCAACGGTTGCGTAAGGTTTAATTCGAGGCGCGAGATTTTCTCGATTTTTTATCATCTGCCAAGTTTCTTAATCTGATATTGCTGTACCTGATAAAGAAACCAGGGATTAAGAACTTATCAACAAGATAGTAGCGCGACTGTAGAATCGCTTTTTGAACTCTTGATCATTATCCGATATTGAGATTCCCTCGTCTGTTTTGCTGCGTCATGCACCAAGAGGTTAAAACGCACGGACCACAAGATACATGATTTCCATGTAGGATTCACATTTCCTGCAATCCTCTTTTGATGCAAATCCAGATAGGTGCGTTGTTAGGTATGAAATAAAGTAATTCATTACTTGAAATCGAAGTATGCAGTTTGTCATTTTACTCTGGGAAGTGCTCATAGTGTGTTGTTAAGAAAAAATAACATCCTTTCTTCAACTGCAGCTGACCTGCTCCTGCCAGATCTTAAACAAATCAAACTGACAGTATGTGCCTGAAACATTATGATGTTATGAGAACTTTGATGCGATGTCTTTGGATCAGAATTTTAGAATGCTTTAAGAATTACTAGCGATGACATCCATTACGTCTAGGACGTCTAGAATATTTGATAGAAGGCAAAATTCGTGAAGACCAAATTGAAATTGCAGTAAAAGAAAGAATAAAGACCGTGTGCTCTGCTTTATCTTCATGTGTATTTTGGTTTTTAAATGTATTATAAGCAGTGTTATTTCAACTTTTCTTGATATTTTGAAGACATTTTTTGGATAATAGTACTATCCCCTTTCTTTTATGGTACCGCGTAGTCAGTTGATAAGTGATCATAGATTAAAAAGAGGTTGTTTTTTTTTATCTGAATACGTTGTCTTCAAAATGAACTGACCAGTTTGTATCCCCTTACCGTAATCACTTGGCCAAGTTAAAAAATTCGGCATTAGTTGAACTTCTTAGTTAAAGATCATCAATGCCAGCATTACACTACGTACAAACAATATTGTTTATAATTGAACGTTTACTCACTACATAATTTCATGGTTAGCCACTTTCTGCTATCTCCTTAATGTCGCTTTGCAAATAGTGGCGTTTAGCCGGTGGTGGCGTTCTTCAGTTAATGGCGATCTTCAATCAATGGCTTGTCATGAGATAATCAAAACAATAATCGTTTCAAGGGAGGGAAACATTTTATTTGGATTTGGAGTGCAGTTAAGAAGTACCACAGCTTCATGCTAGTTCAAAACTGAGAGCTTATGGTATACGTAATCCGAGAACTCCATTTGTTGATGATATTATTTCCCCTCCAGAGGGAAAATCAAAATGATCCTTCCCTACTTGCAAGAGCTTCCATTTTATTATACTTCTATGTCTCCGTTTTTTCCAGTGCAATTAACAAAGCAAATAGCCCGTTGTCTTTTCTCATTCCTTTTTTAATTTGAAATATTCCTGTGGCGGACCTTCATAACATATGCCTTTTCAAGAAATAAGATGGAAGAGGTTAATGACGTGTTTAAATCGTCTAACTTTGCCCAAAATATCTCAAAAGTCCCGTAGAAGAAACTGATGTAAACTCTTATCTGTCTATCATGTTAGTACATTCATATGGTTACTTTGCAATGGAAATTACTCAGCATCAGTTTGTACATCAGCATACACTGTTTTGTCTATGTATCAGCTTCTAGCTAAGGGATAAGCCTATGGGTATTACCGAGAAACGTTCTGAGTAGCGATATTTTCAATCGGTGTACAATAACGCTGCTGAACCTAAAAGATTTTGACTGCATTTGTCAATAAAATTTGTTGATAAATTAATTTCGACACCAGATATTGACAATAAAGTACCGAATGCAAAAGTTGCAAAAGACTTTCATTGATATGTATATATGTAAATATATACATATAATATTTGTGTATCCATGTATGTGTGTTTCTAGTAACGATAAGAATAACATTCTTTTACTACTTCTACTACTACTACTACTACTACTACTACTACTACTACTACTACTACTACTACTACTACTACTAGTACTACTACTACGACTACTAGGACTACTGCTACTAATATTACTACTACTACTACTACTACTACTACTACTACTACTACTACTACTACTACTACTGCTACTACTGCTACTACGACTACTAGGACTACTGGTTCTAATATTACTTCTACTACTACTACTACTACTACTACTACTACTACTACTACTACTACTACTACTACTACTACTACTAGTACTGCTACTACTGCTACTACGACTACTACGACTACTGCTACTACTACTACTTCTACTACTACTACTTCTACTACTGCTACTACTACTACTACTACTACTACTACTACTACTACTACGACTACTACTACTACGACTACTACTAGTACTAGTACTGCTACTACTGCTACTACGACTACTAGGACTACTGCTACTACTGCTACTATTACTACTACTACTACTCCTAGTTACAATAAAAATAATAATAATGATAATAATTATTATCACAGTGCAATTATAGAAATAATACTAGTAATGATATCATCATCACAATACGATTGTTACATATCCACAGAGTTTAAGAGGTGACTGTGTGGATCGCAAAGTTGTTTGTTCCTGTTTCATCCTATGCATTATCTAATTGTCCTTGTTACAGATGAATTCTTTAGTAGTCACCGACACAAAGCTGTTTCTACTGTACAATCGCAAACATAGCTGATGTTCCGGCCTCTGTAGTCCCAAAGGTGGAAATTGGATTTGCTAATAGATAGTTTCATTTAAAGCTCCTTCTTAAGGACTGTCTTCGGAAATTGTCTGAAGTGAACTTATAAATGAATGGAACTTTAACCATCAGGTTACAATAGCAAAGAGATTAATATAACTCAAATAAAGAGACATTCATATGACACGTCTTGGTGCCCTACAGTTGTCCGACGATGAATTTAGATGTTGATTGATGTAGGAAATTTTATCCTAAACAAAGAATGACCTGTTTTGAATAAAGTTGATACTCACGAACAGGATGCGGAAAAATTTCATAATTCTAATTAGATGTACTTGTTAGAGGTGCTGTTATGCAAACCGATAAGTTGTTCCGGCTTCTCACTTGCCCTGATACCCCCCGCTGCATACGAAGTTAAAAACTTAAACATCCTAGAGCTCGTATGCCCCATTTATTTCAGCATTTTTACGCTAGTGACCCATGTACGACCGTTTTATTGAAAATGAGTTGCATTCTATGAACTATTCGTGTTGTAACTGATGTAGCATCCAACCTCTTCCTATGTAAAGATAAAGACGGCAACTAAACTCTGCGCTCTTAGCAGCCAACAAAATACATGTCCTTCCGTTTATCGTCTTGAACTTTATTTAAGTTGGTACTATGTTAAAGATTTTAGTGCTCAGATGCAATTGTCATTACTTTTTACGGGTTATTAAAACTTAGTAATCTCACTTACAACAAGTTAAAAGCAAACATAACTTAATAACCAATGCAATTGACTTTCGTTTACACAAATAACTACTTACAAAATAGAAGTCACTTGATTGATGTATGTATCCAGGCGCGCTAAAGTAATGATGTATTTAAAAGGTAACCCAGCACACGTAGGATATAATTTCTTATTGTATTGACATTTAATACAAAACTCTCCTCCTTCCCCCTCCCAGTCCTTTTTCAAGAGAGTAGGCCTACGCAAATCTCTTGTAAATCAAAATAATAAGGATTTCTGCATATTGAAGTTGTGAATTGCCTCGTATAAGAATATGGAATGATATAATATGGTATAACTGATACTGCAATATATAGCAACACAAATAGGAGAACATCAAGAAAGGGCCAGATTCTATTAATTAGGATGTCAAGACATATTTGCTGGCACTACACTGGTTACTACGATGATAAACGGGGAATGTCCCCCTTTCACCGAACTTAACATTCTACATAGCGCAAGTTAAATTGATCTCCATACTTCAAGGTGGTTACGATACTTAGGAGTGTAGTTGCAACTGCACCAAATGGGGAAGGATAGGATCGGGATCTTCTCTTCCTCCCCCAAAATTTAAAAAGTTAAGTTTCAAGAATTTTTCATTCCAAAGCCATCCTAGTCCTTCCGTTCTGTTAGCAATCCATAATCGACTGCACCTGATGAAATAAGCGACACCTTTGAAACTCATAACTACCCGTGTAAGTGCTATCTTTCTACATCTAAAGCTAACGAGGATGGAGAATCGTTTCGAAAAATAAAACTTTTGAAGAAAAAATATCACCACAGGGGTTCGAACCCGGGAATTTCACTTTTCTCTAGTATCTCTGCAAACATTTCACATCCTCTCCTCTCTCTAACAAAAATAAAAAATGTGAAACGAAGAATATAAAGTAAAGGAACTATATCGTATAACCTTAATTATAAAGCAAGGATCGTTATGAAGAGAGACCGTTTCGACTCCTGGTGTCACATGTTTACTGGATGACTTCTTGATAGTCTCCAGATCTCAAAAGGACTTCGTTTTGCGGTATTTTACATCATGTTGACATCGAGAGCAAAGCCATAGTTTCGTATACGTAGATAAGAAACCGTTTAATTTTATATAACTTTATTCATCAGAACGTCTGAATCTATTAAATCAAAACTGAGTACCATTCTGTCTACGTATTCATCTAATTATTGCATTTCAATTCAAGAAATCCACCCACCTGTTAAAATAAATGCATTGTTTACCGTCAGGTGCTGCTTCTGATGGTAATTTAAAGGGTATGAATACTAAACCATCAACACAGTGATTCTGTTTACAGGTGTAAAGCGCCGAAATTTAAGGTGATTGCAACCTGCCTATTGTTGCTTAGCATACCATCTCCCGAGTTTCCATGGAACTATGAAGTAAGGACACATCGGAATCTCTGTTGGTTTCATAATACAACCTTCTAAAAGATATCTGTTATTTCCTTTCAAGACCTTCTCCAAGATAAAAGGTACGAAGTCGATACACTGTAGCTGTAGTAAGATTCTGGGGTCCTGTAGCTGAATCAGTCTTACAGATCATTGCTTGTTGTGTATTACTTGACAATATGTCTTCCATTTGCATGCAGTTTTATTGCTGCCATCGATGCAGTATCTAAGAAAACCGGAAAACAGGATAGCCTATAGATTATTTGCTTTCCTCGACTTATTAAAGATTATATATACTGTAGATTATTTTTCTTCTCTTATTTTCTTTTCTCATAGCGAGAGCATGAATTGTTTACATTAAAGGATCTAGGTACTTGTATCTTTTTTGTTAAAAAGGAAGTGTTTGCGCATGTCAAGCACAAGCATAAAATTACAGAATAGGAAGTTCTGATATTAAAGTCTTATCTAAGCTTTTAATATATGAAGAATATGCTTCGAATAAATTTCAATCACATATAAGTAAATTTATTTCTCACTAATATTTGGATATTGGTTTAAAAAAATGCTAGCTCTGATGTTAGAATAGTCAGATATAAAATGTGTTGACTGCCAAATTTAAAGCGTCTATAGTTCCCTGAATTAGAAGAATATTCATCAATAATTGCATACGTTAAACATTCATGCGCCTGTGCAATTTTTGTTTGCAAACGGGATCCAAAATGCAAGCTAATGAATGATGGTGGATATAAATCCAGTGATGCATTATTTGTTATACTTCTCGTGGCACCGATGGCATGCAAAGTCGACCACTTATAGCAAAATACTAATATATGCGTTCTGAACTGAGCTCAAGAGACAAATGTTAGCATGTTGCATTAGTTCCTCTTCTGTCGTCCTCAACATACCATCAGTTGTCGTTTCCGTGTAAATATTTTCTTTTCTACGATAACTTATACGAGGCAAGCGCATCTCTTCGAATTAACAAATACATCTGGAGCACTTAGAAATATAGCCAGTTAAGATGGTAAAAAACGCAACGCTGTTTGATTATGCTAGAAAACATTGCAGATACTAGCTATTGTCAAGTCTCCTTTCCGTAAAAAGCTCGAAGTGGCACCCATCGTACGCTATTGACTTTATAGCTTTGAAACTAGAAGTTCTCGTTCAACAGGATTTCTGTCCTCACGTTAATGTATATACTAATGAGTGTGTAATTCAACTGCCTAAATTCTAATTTGGTTTTGAGGCCTTCAATGACTTTTGCTAAAGTGATACTTTTGGCGCGTAGTACTTTCATATTTGTAAAAGGAGCTTGCTCCACAGATGTATTTCACAAATTCAGTACCATTAATAGATCTTATAACGTGCAAACGTTTGATAACTAGCGCAGCACGTATTGTAGTAGGAAAACGTCAAAGAATATTTTGGTCGTTTTATGTGCAAACGTCACTACCTCTCCAAAACAAAAATGTCCAAAATTAATGATTATGATGTAATTTTTATTCTGTTTCTCTTTCGAAATTTGCCCTGGGGATACAGAGGGCTTTGCTGTTATTAACTGAGTCTGTAGACTATATTCTTCAAGTTTCTTCTTTCATGTATTTTGAAAAAGGTTTGTCCGTAGCTATGGCAACAGCAATTGTTTACAAGGTCTACGAGTATGCTTGTGCAAAAAAGATTGCAAAAGTTTATTTTTTGGGGGTAAATTAAGATTGCTAATCAGTATTTTAAATACGTTATATGTACTTCAGATACCATCTAAAGGGTAGTTATTCTAATGGCGAGGTTACCATGGCAATAACGTCTAACGTGAGATCTAAAACATTTGGGGCTCTTTTCAAATATGTTGTATTTTAATATTTTGTTTCGGTAAGCGAGAACCTTTAAGTCACTTCTGATATTTTAATTTCATGACACTGTCTGAACCTTATTTTACATTTTAAGGTCTTAACTATTTTGAGAGCAGGAGCAGATGATGAAAGTTGGAGAGGTGCCCCCACCAGCATCATTTTGGTCAGAGCAAATGTTATGCTATGAATGATCAGTACAACTCACGTGCTTGGTTCTCAGTAATATTAGAGGTATAGAAATGAAACTGGGGAGCTTTCAATGTAATCCGTCAGTGTTACAGCGCCCTTCCAAGGCTCAGTTCATACAGGGTTAAGCCATTTGATAATGGGAATGGTCGTAAAAAATAGCATGATGTAAAACACCGCTGAAGATGTAGTGATCATTTTGAACAGATGGTGATGTCTAGTTCATGCCGCTCTTCTTGTCTGCTCAAAATTAATCGATGGCGACCGTTAAGACAGCTTTTCTAGAAAAAAGTGTTCTCGTAAAATATCAACAATATGGTCATTTCTAACGTTATTGCCAGTTTCTTACGTAAAAAAATGAGGACCAACGAATTGCCTAAGACAATCGTAGATTCTGCATGTTTCACTAAAATTCAAATGCGGGAATAAATACAAACGTTGCAAAAACTCTCCTGATGGGAATACTGTGTAATGTGTATTCTACGCTGATTTGTTTTGCCTCCAGCCCAAAATGACGTTAGACCCATCAAAGAATCAGATTTATTGACGTAGACATTGCCATATCGCTGCAAGAGCGACTATGTACGTTGTACGTAAAAGAGATTGCAGTAACGGAATGAAGCAAGATGTAAAGATTGCCCTCAACAAATATCGTGAAATATAAGGAGTTAAACATAGTCGCAGTTACAAGAGTGGTTCAATTTTCCGAAAAACTGACTCTGACAGAAAAGAAAATCGTCTTTATGTAACCATGGTTCACGTGATAACGGCTCCCTATGAATCTATTGTTTTTTTCGCTATGGATAAGAACGTAAGTGGAGACCAAGTCAGTATTATTCAAAGAATTGTTCATGGAGTCACTTTTAGAGAATCTTGGGAATCTAATGCTTGTCCTCAACAAATGTCGTCAAGTATCAACAGTTTAACATAGTGTGTTTACAAGAGTGGTTCCATTTCCCGGAAAACTAACTCAGCAATGCGCCAACATTTGATAGAAATATAATCTTTAGCTGAATACTCTTAAGAGGGACCCCTGTAGCACATAAACAAAAGCGGTTTTCCGTTTCGTCTTGCCGCACTGCTAACAGCATATATGAAAACAACCCCTGTGCTTTTTCGGCAAAAAGGATTTGTTTACAACGTGCCAGTTGTTAATTAACATGAGTGACTGAAAGCCTATCATTCATATGCGTGTTTTATAACCCACTCATTTTCTGTAAGTTCTTCAAAATAGAGTAATAAATTTAACATCTTCATGATTACTTTGATGAACATGAATCTGTTCCCTAGCCAAATGTTCTGTTTACTGATGAACTGATTTTGATATGCCCTCTCTCCCTTTTTGTACATGTTCAACACTGCGGAGGATGGAGGAGGGGGTTAATTTATGAAAGTCCGAGTCTTATCATTGTCGTTAATAACTAGCAATTTACACTTAGCTAAATTATTAAAATACTAAGAGTGGGTTATTATTTTAAGTATAAGAAAAACTTTAAAAATAACATGCTTGTTGCTGTTCTAGCTTGTTCAGTGTTCCTTTGATAATTGATTAATAGCCAAATAATCTTTCCAGGAACAAGAGCTTCATGAATATTATGCGTATTCATTCGGGTCTATGAATGTATTCTTTTCTGCAGTTGACAATGACCTAATAAGAAAATAAGAGCAGGGAATAAGTGCGTTTATTTACGTTTAAAGAGCTGCAAATTTTCGACAATGCAAGTAATAGGTTCAATTAAATAACCAGCACGTCAATTTTTGAACTCTTTTAAGTTAATATACAAAGTATCATTTGTAATATAGTGATACATAAGCTCATACCAAGGCCACATTACCTGGTAAATAAGGGAGGGTGGGCACAGTGACAAAAGGGTTTGTGACATTGCCTTCCCATAAACATTGATATCTTCAAATGAAAGAATTTTCAACAATAGATAATCCGGGTGTTAATCTGATTCTACTAATTAATGTAAATACCAAGGCTAGAACTTCTAGACGAAGCATGATGGCAAATAAAGTAAGCACTGGAAACCGATCGTATACTAATTTTTATCAAGCTTTCGATGTTACATACATTATCTTCATAATTGGTTTTCGCGAATATTACGTTGCAATTATACAAGAAAGAAATTTCATTTGTGTTTAAAATTTGTAAAGCAAGATAGAAACCCAACACATACCGTTTAACAACTTTATCTAATTCAGTGAATTGAAGCAGCTCACATTTACATTTCATCCTTAAAGAGAAAATTTTGTACAGTTGAACAAATACCTTGCCCATTATGAGAGCTGTCACTATCCAATCATAAGCCCTACGTCCCGGATAGTGTCTATACCTCCTTCAAGCCTCTATTATACTGCCTCTCATTTTTCTTTACGTACGTCGTACACAGAGAACGCACAGTTGTTTTCCGGCTGTAGTCTTGCAGAACTCATTTCGTTAAAGCTATAACACAAGATAATAGACGCTACAATATGCAACCTACTTCATTACACTACAAACTGTATTAATGCGAAGGGAAGGTGTGACGTCACGATTTTTAAAGTGTTTGAATTACAGAAAAAATACTCAATAGTCATATAGCCCTATTAGTGAGAACGTCAATGGCCAAAATTGAGAGTCTTGCCTTCTCCCAACACCGAGATATCAAGTTTCAAAGTTTTAAAATCTCTCTAAGAAAACCTTGTTATTTGATGCTGGATCCTAACGTTAGGATCCAAGGAAAATTAACAGAGTTTTGAACAGAGATTTTTTAAATTCGAACGCCTCTAGTTTAAACATTATATACTTTACAGGTCTCATATTTTGAGAAAGAGGCTATTCTAGGGTTGTCTTTAGGTATCTGGAGTCAAATTGTCCTATTTCCAAAACGTTTGATTAGTGACGTCATCACTTTTTTCTCCGCATACACTAAGCCTAAAGAATACATCAGGTAATAAACTAAACCTAATCTAGATTGGTTATCCGAAACTAAAAGACCTAGATCACTAGTAGACCAAGCTACCAGCAAATGTCTACAAGTGATATATCAATAACTTTAATATAGCTAGCAGATAGACCATTGATCTCTGGAACACTGGATAAAGCATCTTCCGTTTCAAAGTAAGGTCAGTTGTTGGACACCATTTCAGTCCCCATCAAACAAAGCTTTTAAACAATGTTACGTAAAATGGAGGACATTCCCGTGCTATTTTAACTGATGGTGGCCGGTGCTCGTGATTACATTTTTTTGCTGTTGGAAACAATGGGGTTGCTCGATCCAGTCTTTTTTCGAGATCAGTGACGTAGATGTTATAAGCACGGCAGTAA
Source organism: Carybdea cf. marsupialis auct. non (Linnaeus, 1758) (assembly GCA_010016065.2). NCBI lineage: Eukaryota > Metazoa > Cnidaria > Cubozoa > Carybdeida > Carybdeidae > Carybdea > Carybdea cf. marsupialis auct. non (Linnaeus, 1758). The sequence goes on from JAAAKL020001118.1 coordinate 21,338, forward strand.
CGTGATGGCGAAATGCTAGATGTATACTAAGTAAGTTACTAAGGCCGTAAACTACTTCAGGTAAAATGTCCACGTCCAAAAAGGGAGTTTGTTTCAAAATCAAGTTTGGCTCTAAAGCAGAATTTGGTTTAACTCTTAGTGATTTCAGAGCATAATTTTGTGGGGTACCCGTTTTCTTTTGCAAGTGACCGTCACCGCTCCCAAGTTTCATGACATGACTACTTTTCTATCAGACGTAGAAGTAGTTATTTACATCATCCTCCCCGCCTATTTGCGAGAACTTTTATTAGAATTCGTTCTCAGGCATATGGCAAATAATCGTAGCTTAGTAGACAACCTTGGTAGATACCTTTTATTTGGTCTCTCTTTTCGTCTGCGTTTGTGTCTAGATAGATCAGCGTCCCCAAAATATCGATTATCTTTGCAGGTTTGAAACAAGAGAAGTTCAGGAGAGCTTCAACATTGTCATAGTCCGATAAATTCTTCACAGCATGATAACACTTAGGCTGACAGCGTGTGTCCTAGATAAGAAATTGTCAATTTTGTGAGATAGCATTTCATTTATTAAAGAATATTTCAGAAATATTTTATAATCAGTTTTTGTATTGCTGACACCTAGCTGAGACTAACTGGAATTTATATTAAAAATTTATTGAATATATTCCATTTAATTATACCTGGAATGGCATGTAGTAAAGTAATGATATACGTTACTATTTGTATATTAACATCTTTAGTTTTTAGGAAAAGAACACAATGTCATCAGAACGATGACAAACTTTAAAACATCCGACTTTGTTAGAGCATTACGACCATTTTAAAGGAGAAAACTAGAATACTTGTCATAATAGTCACCTGAATACTTGACCAACGCTTTCGTAGCGAGTATTCTACCACTGAAGCTAAGCAGTCAATGATGATTTTGACTTAACATTTACAATGGCATATTGCCGCCCAGTTGGCAGTGATTTTGCGGTCATGTAGCTGGGCGGGTTACTATGGAGCAGATTCTTGCCCTGACCTCTCTCACTGAGTGAGGGTTTGAGAGAAAGCTTAAAATTGGGATGATTTTCGTCGACCTGTCAGCGTATGACACCGTATGGAGAGAGGGCCTGACGTACAAGATTTTCAACGTTGTCAAGAATCTAAGCCTCCTTAAACTTATTGCCAGAATAACTAGCAGAAAATCCTTCCATGTGTGCTCAGGAAACAAAACGAGCAAATCATACCAACCGACAAACGGGATGCCACAAGGTTCCGTTATAGCACCCGCCTTGTTTAATGTGTACATCTCTGAGTTACCACTGACCTTGGGAAGAATACTTGGCTACTCAGACGACTAGGCACTGTTGGCTCAGGCTGAAAGAAAGAACTAGCAAGGCAGTTTCTTGTTAATCAAACTTGTTAAATATATTTCACCAATTGCAACTGTTTAAATTGTGTACTCACGATCGTAGATAAAGTGTAGCGCTGGTTGTTCTGCCAGCGATAGATGTCCCATTCCTCTTCATAGTAAATTCATTCGTGGTAGTGGAGCATTGATAAAGTTCAAGCTGCAGAATCCTTGCTCAGTAATCGCACCAGGTAACTCTATTTCTGTCAGTTCAGTTTCGCTCTGAACTGATTATTTCAGCGTGACATGCAGGCCAGGCAACCACTTTTCTCTTTGCTTCCGGGGTCCAAGGGAGCAGCCTCCCAGATGGTTCGTCGTGGTGAGAAACATGGGTTGCCAGGGCCAAGTGGAGTCGCCTTATAACATGATAGATGGGTAGAAGGGAACCATAAAGAGACCTATTTGTTGGAAGAGATCTCCAAGAGATGTTATATTCCGCGCGTAACATCATGGTGTATGTGCCATCAATTCTCTTACGGCGAGTAGTATTCACTGTCCAAGAATCTGAGCCATACAGAAGGATTGTTTCTTCACAAGCCAACACAAAACGTTCCATACATCTGCTCCCAAATAAGAACATCCCAAACAAGCGCCTTCAACGTTTTGAAACAATGGAAGGGAAATTTACTACATACTTCCTCCACATTTCTAATATTGGTTGGAACTTACAGCAAATTGGTTTACTTCTCCATGGGACGTCAACTGCTTTCCTTAGGATTTTTATGTTATTTTTTCTCTCCAGTTTTCCTTTTATCATCCAGCAATGATACGGGAGTATTTACGACACATGCTAAGTCTTACAACCATTACATGTGAATCCCCTAACTCTTTCAAGCCTGGATTATTTTAAGATTCCTGAACTTGAACGGTGACAGAGCTTCCCCCCTTCGCTACTCTTTGAATGCTAATATCTCTGTGTATATTTGACACGTTGATGTAATACCTTACCGAATGCATTATTTTGTCTATTTTCGGTATAAAAAATTAAGTTTATGGTTCACAGATCCATCCATCGATCCATCCATGCATTTTTTATAGTCAGCCTTTTTCCATCTGTCGTTGGGTTACCAACTTTCGACCAATCTTTGCTATCCATCGTGGTCTTTCCTTTGCATCTTCTTTCTTTACGCCAATCTTTGCAGCATCTTTTTCCATCTTATTGGAGGTTTTCCTTGTCCTCTTCTGCCTTCAACTTCAAATACCATTTCTCTCTTTACACCTGCACCGTCTTCTTTTCTCAATACATGCCCATGCCATCTAAAATACCTCTCCCTCACAACATCATCAATTCCAGACTTTAATCCAACCAAACCCATCACATCTAGGCCACACCACAGCTAGAAGTTGACAACGCCAAACACCGTTCAACATCCATTGTTGGAAGGAATGTCGTTGAATTCAAAAAATTGAAGTAAGCTTAGTTTAATTTTGTAGATTTAAAAAATGATATACATAAATTTGAAGGGGATAACATTCTTAATGACAGGGACTTAAATATATTATTTATCCCAAACTAGGTTTTTTGAAGTATTTTTGTCTAATACTTTGTATTCTAGAGAACTTATTATCCGTAGAGGGAGGCATTAAGACTTCAAATCACCAAATCTTTAAATTTATTTTTTTCTAGAATACTTCTGAATAAATCTTAGCATAGGTCATAGTGTTTAAAATTTGAGAAGTTGTTTATGGTATATAAGAGAGAGAGATAGAGCTATAGGGTCAGAGGCTCATCATCTTTCCCACTCCACCAACTCCAAAACTCGTCGGGGCAAAGTTAGCACATTTGATAGCATCATCGAAGAGTGTGGTCATCGTTTTTCATTTGATATCCACGATGCTGTCATTTTAGCGTTATATGTAGACTTGTATCTTTAGCTGTACTCTTTCTTAAACTGAGTTGATGAAAGAGAAGATTGGATTGTCTAATCTTATTGAGTTTAACGACGTGTCATCATCATTGTAGACCTACGACCATTTCTTAACAGGATGTCTTTTAGATAATCTTGGCATACGTGAAAACCCATTTCCATTTTTTCTATTTCATCATCATCCTAGTCCATAGCCATTCGTCCGTAGGTGCACTTTCATATTTTCAACAATACGTTTCCACAATTGTTGGCCCGCTGTTTCTCTTGTAGCATCGACCATTCAAAAGTTTGCCCATTCGGGGATGTTATGCAACCAATGTTTTCTAGGTCTTCCTCTGCCTCTTTTCCCTGTACCCTTCCATGCATCATGGTGTTGGCTAAATTGAGAGAATCGCAGTTACGAACGACGTGTCCAAACCACTGCACCTTTTCTATTTATCAAATTACATATCCCAAACATTTTCATAGTAACATATGTCCCTGTAATACATACACACAGAAAATCTTCTCTAACCTCCAAATATACTCTCCTGAAGACGAAAAATTGTAATACAACACAATCATTGTTTCCATGGTTACCTATGATGGCTTATATGCTTGAAGTATTTCGTAAATCCTGTTTCTATATATTAAGTGAAACACTTTTGCAATGTTGAAAGAAGGAGTAACAGCATCAAGATTTTGTGTCGTTACTCCCTTTAGTTAACGAGACTCGGATGTTAATCTTTTTAACTTAAATTCTATTTGGTTTCTTCTATGGTTATATTTCTATTTCATCTTCACCTCTATTTAAAAAATTAAATTTGTATGTCAGAGAAAACAGAAACTATTGTTCGATTTATAATATTTGGCTAGGTTGATGATTCTCGTCTTTGAAGCTGAATCACATATCCCTTTCTCAAGTTCGAGATGGTGTCTGCTTTTACTCATTGTGGCAGATATCCAGAAGGGAGTCATTGAATTTTCCAGTTTCCATGCTTACAAGGAGATATAGTTTGGTCAAGATGCTTTACTGATTCGAGAGTGTCTGAGACTACATTTAATCCATTTACAGTGAACATGCCTGTTCTGACTTCAAGCTGTTGTGGCACGATTTGGTGTATTTGGTGACTGTAAATTTAAGTGGTTTACCAGCAAAGTTGCTTCAATGAATTCCTCGAGTCGTGTTTTTCCCTCTTAAGTGTCAGCTTTCATTCTGATTTAATTGATTTCTCTGATCTCATTTGCTGTCTTTCATATGACCGCATATTGATAACTTGCAGATAACTTTACTATTTATACTATCTGTTCTTTAAGCTTCTGTTCCTGACAGATCTGCACTCCTAAGTTTTAGTTATTTAGTTCGTTTATAGAGGCGACTGATATTGATGTAGGACCTCTGTTGACAAATGTCATTTCCTTTGAACTAAGAAGCATCCCTTCTTCCTCTACTGGTGCATGAGCTGAGATGCTCTAAGGCAAAGAAAGTCCATTCGTGTTAACACTATTTCGATTAAGATTCGGTTTCTTCATGGAAACACCAAGGGTTCTAAACCGCTGACCAATCTAATGTCGCCGTCGCAAGCAGAGCAGGGTAGAGCAACTCGCTATCAGTAAACCAAGTATTTCCTTGATTTTTGTCTATTGGAGGAACTGTGATCTCTTTCACAGTTCCTCAGCCACTCTTGACACATTACAACATTTCTAATATAAGTACAATTTTTAAGACAATGAACGGACGCTTAATTACAATAAATCAATTTGCTTGACTAAGAATAATCACGGAGTGATTAAGAATCGTTGGTTAGTATTTGATTGGAAGTAAGTATTAGAACAAAGGTTGGTAATCACAGGGAGAGGAAATCAAACATACAAAAGAGTTACTTGGACTACAAACTCTATCATGACACCAGTGGTGGTTTTGAAGGGTGCGGAGCCCTGGGCCGAAAAAGTTTGCGGGGCCCAATGACGTCATGCATTGCAAAGAAGTTCAGACATGATCGTACTGCGGAAGTTCCAGAGACATTTTATTCCTTCCAGTGGATACAGTTTCGAGTTTTCACTTACTTCCATGATATTGATATGGGCAGTCAGACATTCTTTTTTCTTAGCATTGAGGGGCGGGCCCCCCTACAGGCGCGGGACCTCGGGCCATGCCCCCCTCGGCCTCCCCTTAAAACCGCCATTGCATGACACTACACTAGTTTTGCGCCTGTCTGTAATTTTTTATGTTCCATGTAAAATAAACGCATTGTAAGTTGATAATGGTGAATATTTTTCTCATTATGACGTTAATACTATTTAACACTATCCAGGGCGTTAACGTTCGAACATTTCGGCACTGGAAGTGAAAATTTGCCAATGATTAGGCCACGTTTTCCCCTACAAAGAGACGCCCTCAAACTGCACCAAACGTCTGCTGGCAAAACCACTTATATTGCGCTTGATTCTGTGTTTATCGTCTTTGTAACCTACAACGATAACCTTACTTTACACTTTGCTAGTAATCATTGTTTCAATAATTGATTTCAGAACGGTGTTTAGGTACCTCTTAACTGCCTGGTCTCATCATAAGCTTGAATTTCAAGAATAGACTTCTGTTACTATTGCTAATAGATGAATCAATGCACATACCTAGTTTGATAGCTACATAACAAGAGTTCAAGGAGTTACTAGCATATAAATATATTATATAAATATAATTGATATATTTTTTAGTTTCCTAATATCACTTTTAAGTGCAGTGATGATAAGGTGGTTCTTTATCTTACAAGTAAATTTTATTGATGGTGTTTTAACGATTGTATATCCAATAATTTCCAATGTGATTGAAAATTTTTAACAGAACTGATGTCTTTTCTTGGCTAAGTCCTTAGAACATTGAAATCATTTAGATAAAAATCGGTTTATACTCCCCTCCCAAAATGTGGTGGTTACAGCACTTTATTTAGTTTGCAATCATAAGAGCCAATATGATCGTTCTCAGGCGCTCTTCTACAATCAAATACGCAGTTTTACTTGTGTGCAGTGATTGCTAATGCGAGCGTATGAACGGCCTACTGTATTGTAAATTTGAACTATGCTATGGACATCACATATGTGCAAATCTAACTTCAAAATTCACTGCCTTTCCAACCACAGACCTCTTGCACCTCGCTGCTTCTTGTGCAGTGCGTAAACGGTAGAACGTTTCAATTATCTAAAGACGAGCGACAGCGTGCTCTTATTTACATGCGAGCTGTCTCAGTACCCTTTGCGTACCAGAAATCTTAACAAATTGAGTTTTCCCAGAGTTCCTTAACCGTTAATTTTCCAGAGTTCATTTTGTAAAATTTCAAGAAGTCCGATTCAATAGTCGGTCGTATCGTTTCTATTATTTGAGTTAAATCAATTTCTTTGACAGATAACGATCACATTCAGGCATGCGGATTAGAAATCACTCGAGTGAAAAGGATGACATTTAAGCCTGTGCATCTTTGAGAGTTTACAAGGATAGCGTATTTGCAGCCTTAATGCTTGAGCAAACAATTGTCTAAGTTTTTGTACTTGTCAACATAATCCTTTAACTTGGAATAATGTAACCGTATTGTCTCGCCGAGTAAGGCAGAAATGATAGATACTTCATAAAGCTTTTTTTCTCATTTAAACACATATGAATAACTCGTCCATGGAACGGGTGGCGTTGGCTAAATAACTTTTGATGGGGGAAAGAAAGGGAAATTTCTTCTATAAATACAAATGACTGATCACTTACTGAAAATGAGGAGAACTTGCCAAGAGAAGGGTGGAGAATAATTGAAGTAACAGACCGACTATGTTGTGTGGTGCCATGCACACCAACGTCAGATTCATCATCAGTTAAAGCAAGAGGTGTTGTTTTAAGCGCATCTGTTATCAAATTTTAAGCTGCTGGTCTAGTGGCTACAACCCATGCAGAGTAATCCCACAATTATTTAGTGATAATGTACCATCAAACAGCAGGCCCCAACATTTCCTTATACCGAGAAGGAATCTCCTAGATAGAAAAACCTTCAATAATAAAATAACCAGGGCTTGTCATGAAACTTCATGATTGACATATAAATACATCCTTACAAGTGGTTGGTTCAGATTTGAATGCGTCAATACCTAGTGTTTACCTCGCCATGCTTTTGATCTAACAAAGGTCGTGAGAGACGTCGGGCATCGCTTAACTTTGTATATGGATCGCAAAGGCTTTTTCATCATATCTGATCTTAGCTCCATTCACAGCTGCCCATTCTCCACTCCCTGTAGTTTATGATTTTATTTGTTCGTAGCTCTGAGTGCGTTATATTGAAATGTTCCATGAAGGCTGAAAGCAAACTGTTTACTTTCGTGCTTTTAAAACAGATGGCAGATGTAGACTCACAAGGAACAGTGACCTTCAATGAAATTGTGATCCTGTCATGTCTGATCAGTCAACAAATTATCAAAATGGATTGCTCGACTCCCAAACGAACAGAGTTTAAGAAATACACGGCACGCTGGGAACCTACAGGGCTCTTAAATGGATGGCCTGGTTACGGTCATTACTTATGAACAACTTCAGAAGAATCCCATTAAGGCTGTGAGGATGACGTGAAAAAAGCTGACATTCAAAAGCTTTTGCATGTGAAAGGCATTAACTCTTGGTACAAGGGTTACGTCTAGATCTCCAGCAAGATTAAACGTTCAGACATAATATAACTGAAATCTTATTCCATTCTTCTCTTACTTTGACAGAACTGTGTAAAACAGTGAAATATTGAAGGCATAACGGCGACACAAGCTTTCTAGGTCAGAAATCTGTATGAGCTTCTCAGCAAATTTTCATCAAAATTCGATGGAGGCTATGATTAACACGAGAATCAACACACCATGGTCCTATTAAAGCTTTGTTTGGATTAACCAAATTAAGGTGAAAACCTTCTCCGAAACAGTCCTGTAGGATCTACAATCGTCTCATTTGAAAGGTCTAAAAGACTGTATAATCTACCGATCGTCTTTGTTTAGATGCAATTCTGCCCGAAAATTCATCAAGGTAGGTCTACCATTCTTTGTGTCCATGCCCTGGACATTACTGTATTCTGAATAATCTAAGATTGTGGAAAGGAAAGCTTCTTAATCATTTAATAAGAACCTCATCATAGGTTGGTGGGGACATCAAAGATCAATTTCAAATTTTAACCTCATTTCACCTGCCTCAACGTAAATTTGAGATAAGGAATCTCTGCAAGCTCTTGTATGCTTACGTGTGTTCAGAGGAACAGAAAAACAGAAGAAAATCGTGGGTTACACTTGAAGGCTGCAGAGGATGGTAAGGAAATTATAGTAAGCTCAGATCTCTATAACTGTACAGGAAAGTCTTGTCTTATATAGATGACAGAAATTTTTGTTCGTTTACAGAAATATCGTGGAACTAGTGTCAGTAAGTAAGCAGACTGAGTTTTCCATTAATTTGAGTGTCGCACCTTACTAGTGTTTTGACGTTTATGTAAGCTCGCCTCAACGATTATCATAACAGCCAAATTAGCAGGAAAATACATTACTTTTTAAAATAATGTTATTTTGCCTAAGTCGACGAATTGATGATGTTTAGACCAGTTAGAGACCGACGAAAAGTTTAACCCTTACTAACGCTCTACTGTTTACATTTATTTTCTTTATGGAACATGCTGATTGTTATGACTCTGAAGGATAAGTTGTTTTTCATGCTTGAATCAATAGCTTACTAACTATCTATACACAAAATAGAAAAAAATGACAAAAATTTTGATTATTGCAGTAACTTTATCGAATAAGTTTTACCATTTGACGATCAGTTATTTGAAAACACGATGACCCTATAGAGATCATTAAATGTTAAGCTCTCTATTGCAAAGGTAATAAAAGTTACAGGATCAGATAATCACAACCAAACAAGCATGTAAAAACTGAATAATGAGATCGGTAAGAGATAACGAGAAACCTGGCCTTTGATCACGTCGACTACTGGGAAGTTTTCGTGAAGTCAATCCATGACGTCGCGAGGGCAAAAATTAGCTTCGAATTATTATTATTTTCTGTCAAGCTTAGCTTTTGTTGTTAGCATTGTATTCAACGGTAAAATTGAATGCAAATACTTAGATATTGTGTAATTTAATCAGTGTGTTGGAAAATGATGACCAAGAATCTTGAATGACTTAAGTTTGCTTCTATGTCATTTGGCTAACACTCGTCAAGTTACTGCTAATACACTACGTCACTCTGTATTTTGTTCCTTGATTTATTCCATGTGTCGTATCATGAATGCAGAGCCCTGGAAACTACTATCTCTAAGTGAGGCTTTCCAGGCAGAAAGAGTGATAAGGCTAGGAGCATTTTATCATTGGCGAGAATAACGGCTCTGTGCATCTCGGGTGGAACTAAGTGGAACTCCATATCGGAAAAACTAAACATTATTTTACCATTAAATATTCTTAGTTCTGAGGTGTTATGTACGAAGTAGGACTGTATCTCATAGAATCATATGATTTCTGCAGAAGTAGCTGTGAACTAGAAAGAATGGACACGAAAAACTGTCACGTCTCATCAGAAACACAATTCAATCCGTGTTTACGCTATAAAAAGCAGCTATTGCGTACTCGGTCTAAAATACAAACGTTGAAGTACATTCCTAAAAAGTCCAGTGTTCTCTTTACTTTTTATAAGAGCGTATCTTGGACTTCATTTATTATTAAACGCAAGCTTTAATTACTTTAGATGAACAAATGGGTTCGTTAAATTCGTGTTTTTTTATTAAGTTATGTGCAATATCGTATATATATTCTAGTTAGTGTCATGTGATGATATATCCTCACAAACAGTCAAGATGAGTGGGATTCGTGGACTCGGAGCTGAGTTTATTAAGGGAGTGAAGTAAACATCCAAAGTTTTAGGAATCAGGCGAATGTGATGACCTAGCACCAAATATTTCTTCTACAACATATAGTAGCCTTGTAATTATAAGAAATGGATGTAAATATTTTCCTTAGAGTACATTAGGTAGTGAAATAACTGACAGGCAATCAGTACCGTCGAGAGTGGGAAGGGATAGGGTGGTGACTTCCTCAGGACCTCGGCCTGTTGTGAAACCATACGTTGGAACTTCCATCTTTCATCATAGGGAACCCATATAGCTATTTTCACCTTGGCGGCCTTGCCATCTGCCGGCGGACCCGCTGTTAGGCTGTGACGTTGTTAAGCAGTTGCATCAGTACGTAAGGTAAATGACATTAAATATAAGGGGTAACTGTCTTGATATCGAGTCTGTATGATCCCATGATTTAAGGAGTTGTTTAAATAAAGAAGCCACGTTTTGCTCTTGACTCAAGGGTTTACGGTACATATGAATTGAAACTCTAATAGTGCAAGCAAGTACCTATATACGTTTATAAATAAAGTGGCATCACACTAGAGGTAATGGATATTGGTTAGGAAAGCTACGCTCTCTTCCGTGGATATTATTATATCGCCTTCTTCATGAAGCTTGACGATGAATCTCTACAAATTTTCCTTATGCCAACAGACATAGAGCACAGAACACTTTCACTCATAAAACTGCAATTGAAGGGATTACTGAACTGAGAAGTCGGTGACATCAACGTTATTGACTTAATGCTTGCAATTTGCGGCGGAATTAGGAAATGAAGCTAACCTTCTGTGTCCTTCTCGAGTGTCGTCCCTTTATGGTTGAGAAAGGTAGTAAATGATTTCAATTTACCTAAAATTGGAAGTGCAAACAATTTCGGTTGACTGCAAATCCAGACACTTCTCCTATTTGGTTGTTCGTTCCAGGCTCAAAATAAAAGTCTCTCTATAAAATATTCATCAGCAGTAATTGTCTTTTTTTACTGTGAAACAACTGTTGTATCAAATATAATGAAATCACAAATTGACAGAATATACAGTCGCAAGTAGAATTCAACGTCTTATAAGTAGGACTGAACGACCATTCTGATACCACTGATACCACTGATACCAAAGATACTACAGACTAAACTTCGATTCAGGTACCACAGATACCACTGATACCACAGAAACCACAGACTAAACGACCATTCTGATACCACAGATACCACTGACACTACAGATACCACAGACAAAACGACCATTCTGATACCACAGATACCACTGATACCACAGATATCACTGATACCACAGATACCACTGATACCAAAGATACCACTGATGCCAAAGATACCACAGACTAAACGTCCATTCAGGTAACACAGATACCATTAATACCATAGAAACCACAGACTAAACGACGATTCTGATACCACAGATACCACTGACACCACAGATATCACAGACTAAACGACCATTCTGATACCACAGATACCACTGACACCACAGGTATCACAGACTAAACGACCATTCTGATACCACAGATACCACTGATACCATAGATATCACTGATACCACAGATACCACTGATACCAAAGATACCACTGATACCAAAGATACCACTGATACCAAAGATACCACTGATACCAAAGATA